>JAJKFI010000001.1:54237094-54441740 GCA_029204185.1 Lerista edwardsae
ATGGTTGTCAGACTGAAGCTATACACCAACTATATACACATTCAGCCAAACTACAGGTGACATTAGACCCATAGATCTGGGACACTGCTCCCATGAGGCTTATGGTTAAAGATAGACATCTTCCATGTTGAACCCATCGCCTGGCAACAGTTTTATTGTCATGTATATGTGGGATGTGGTGGCACAGCGAGTTAATCCGCTGTTGCTGGGCTTTCGATCGCAAGGTTGCGAGTGAGTGAGCTCCCGTTGCTTGTCCCAGCTCCTGCCAACCTAGCAGTTTGAAAGCACCTAAATGCAAGTAGATAAATAGGGACCACTTCGGTGGGAAGGTAACAGCACTACGGCATATAGTCATGCTGGCCACATGACCACGGAAGCTTGTCCTCGGACAAAAACGCTGGCTCTACAGGCTTTGAAATGGAGATGAGCACTGCCCCCTACAGTCGGTCACAACTAGACCATTCGGTCGTGCGGAAACCTTTACCTTTTATAGTTTGGCCCTTAGCCAGGCATTGGCAATCTGTGTGTCGGAGTAAAAAAGGCTTGCATACAGGGCCAGGTTCCTGTTAGAAGTAGTTTTTGCAGGGGACCACCTCTGCTACAGGCCCTCCCATCCACCCAGATAATCTGTGGGCGCCTGGCACAAGGCTTGCCCTCCTGGAAGTAGGTGGTGGCGACACGCTAATGTTGTCTTGTCACCGCCGACTGCTTCCGGTGCGGCCTGATTTCAGACCAGTCAGAAGCAGCGGTGGATAGGTGGGCCCAAACAGAGCTCAATTCACCACACTGGCCTGCATGGAGTCTTGCCTACATGGAGACTTGCCTTCATACAGAGTGCCAGCTGCATCTACAGGCAACCCACTTGCTGCTGCAGCGTGAGGCTCTCCCCAGGCGCAGGGCCTAGTTTGACCAAATTGGTCAAATTATCTTGACGCTTTCTGTCACACTTCCTGTCTACCACATTTATAAATGTGTGACGCTAACCTCGCATCTGGAGAGTTACGAATGTGGAAGACTGACTTGCATGACTGTTCTCCCCTGTTTTTTGTTTTTGTTTTTGAGAAGGAAGAATTGCACACACTGGGGGAGCTACACTACTGTATATGGGAGTGCTTGCATTTCATGTTGCTTTTATGTAAGTGGTTGAAGAGAGGACATGGACCACAACTGCCATTGTTTTAGTACAGGTGTAGCCGAAAGTCGGCCTAGAATAGTTTCTATCGTGGGGATTGCATTTAAAAAGGCAAACAACCAAACGAGAAAGTATGAGGATCATGTTTATAACACCTGCGTAGGCGGACCAATTCACAAGGAAAAGGCAAAAAAATATAGGTTACAAGCATTTTTATAATCCCCCCTCCTCTTCCTCCTCCTCCAAGTTCCTGCTTGGTGGAAAATTACAACACAGAGGGGCTGGGACACAAGATGCTCTGAGCTAATTGGGCCATGAGAATATGCTGTCACCAAGACTCTGCTAGCCTGAACCAGTTCTCTATCTATGGTGAGAGTTAGCAACACTGAAAGTTACACGGGGGCAAATTTGTGAGAACAATGAGAGCAAAGAATGAGAAACAAGTTGCATACGTCAGCAACTTTAGACAAGAGACTTTAAACAAAAGTCTCAAGATGGCTGCACTTTGGTTCGATGGCAACACAGGGATGTCAAACTCGTTTCATACAACTGGCCAAATAAGCATTCATGATGCCTGCGGGGGGTTGGAAGTGATGTCATTAAGCAGGAAGTGATGTCATTAACCAGGTTATGACCTGACATAAGCACTTCTTTCTCATTAGCGTCAAATGACAGAATTGGAAATCTGCACATCTTGATAATACTTTCAAGATATGGCCCAATTATCATGTGGGCAGCCCTCTCAGCAGTGACACCTCAGCATAGCACAGCAGGGGAGACCAGGTGCTGGTGGTGCTAGGAGAGCCTGAGGGCCAGGTAAGAGCTGGATGCGGGCCCCTGTTTTAGTGTTTGAACTGGGTCATAAACACAATTCCTTGTTTGCTTCTCCTCAACTTTCTTCTCGGAAGACAATGTCTGTCTTTGAATCACAAAATTTAGACCTGGTTGTAACTTCTGAATGTATGTGTTTCTGTATTTTGTCACTCTTTACAAATATCTGGTCTTTGTGCCTCATTGTCTCTTCTGGCATTTTTAATAAAGAGCTAGATAATTTTGTCTACTTAACAACTTTCATGTCATCACAGTGCTATCCGCCCAATAGAATTGTTTTCTCTGGTGCCTAAATCCGGAGTGTCTCCACTCAGAGCCAGAAATAAGTTCGGTGTGCTGTGAAAAACATCCAGGCAGTCATGTTCTCTATCAACTGTGTGGTTTACAGTGGGGTTTATATCAAAAATAGCACCATGTTAATTTTTGAAAACAGAATTTACTTTTATTTTTGGCATGTACACAGTCATATTATTTGAAACTTTAATTAAAGAAATGTACCAGCAAATGCAGGATTTAATCTGATCATAATAAAGTCATTTGATTTACCTTACCTTTTTTTTTCCAGAATCAAGACAAATAAATGATTGCAAAATAGCTGTTAAATATATAGGGCATGATCCAGTAAAACAAAGGGTCTCTACCTTTTCTTGAAGGTTGGGGAACTACTTGCGGGCTGTGAGGGGATGACGACACTCCTGCCAAAATAAAAAACGTGTTGTTGTTGTTTTGGATTTACCCAGTAGTGTTGGTGGTGAAAACTGTGGCTTTGCAGTTTCACCAGGTAAAAACTGTGGCTTTGCAGTTTCACCAGCTGCTGCCGCTGGGTAAACCTAACCCCCTTTTTTACTTTGTTGGCAGCAGTGGTACAAACCAGGAAGTTTTGTCCCCGCCCATCACCACTTCTCTTAAAGGGGAAGTCATTTTTTCCTAATAGCTCTGGAAGGGGGGTTGTGAATGAAGGTGTGTCTAAGGCCAGAGTACACAGAGGTACACTGTGGCCCCCCCAAGAGCCCATGCAATATAGAAACCCTTCCTCCAACATGTATTGCTCATCACAAAGATGTGCATCTTAATCTCATCAAGTAATCAATGTGATTCTCAACGACTCATTAAAATCCTTTTATTTTTTTCTAGTGTTTGATCTTCTTTCAACTCCCATCCAGAGACTAGCACAAACCTTTTTGCAACAAACACACTCCGATGCTACACTGAATGAAGTATATGTGCTCTCAACGTTCAAACTGCAGCCCAAAAGCACAGCTGTTGTATTTGGACTCTACTCCTCTGCAGAAAACAGGAAATACTTTGAATTCACAGTGCTGGGGCGGGTGAATAAAGGTAAGTCCAATCCAAAGTGGAGGGTAGTGGTGGAATGAGCATATTGCATGCATCTTGTATTCATGAGAATGTTGATGTAAATTTTTCAACAAAAAATTGGGTACTGCAGTTGGGTACTAAGGGCACTTTGTGTGTAACTGTCTTGATTCTTATAGGGAACAAAAAACATAATAAAAGTGATTTTTCCTCTAAAGTGATAATTTTGGGTTTATTGAAATATAAGTTCTTTCAAAATCTCAGAAAAGTATCAAGAATGAGTTTTTGGTAATATGTGTGCACATGTACAGTAATTAGTTAAAAGTTAATTTACGTTAATTTACAGCATAATCCTAAATACCTCTCCTTTCAGCCAGCACAGCCATCCCTGCGCCAGCACTGAGAGTGCAGTCCTAACCTGGAGTTAGGCCGGCACAGTTAGGCCAGCAAAGTTTGACTAGCACAAGGGTCACCATAAAGCACATTTTGACCACTCTCAGAGTCAGGGAAGATGATGCACATCTGTGTGCTGGCCTCTCTGACTCCAAGGGTGCAATCCTATAATGCACATTGGGCCAACGCAATGTAATGTGCTTGTGTTGGCCCAACATCACTAGCACTGATGTGGGGGGGCTAATCCAGCCCAGTTTAGGATTGCACTCCAAGTGTGGTCCAAACATACTTTACAGTGTCCCTTGTGCTGGACAAACTGTGCTGGCTTAACTGTGCTGGCTTAACTCCAGGTTAGAATTGTGCTCTGAGTGTTGCAAATGTGCCATAAAGCAAATTTGCAGCTACTCAAGCGCCAGCAGCGTAGGCCCACAGGCACACTCATAGGAACCAAAGGAAACATGTCCTGTTTTCCCCCCGTCCCTTGTGAGTGATACCGGGAGTAAACATGTTAGAACTCCTGATAGGCAGCCCCATCCCGAGAGGGGTCTAGCGCAATGCAACATGCTTGCATTGGTGCCAACGCACCAAGACTGGTGCTGCCTTCAGCGCTGACCTCGGTGTGCCCGTGCTGTGTGGGCCATGCAGTCTGCTCAGATGCTGCGCCTGCTGATCCAAGGAGCCCATCGGGGAGACTGACGAATGTGCCCTTGAGCAGGAGAGGCTCCAGCCTGCTCCTGCCTCATGCTGGATACGGTGCAGGCCTGCCTGTTCCAGCGCTAGGTAGGATTGTGTCCTAAAATTTGGTAGGGTGATCAGGAGCCAAATGCACTTGCTTCAAAGCCAGACCCAACTCACAGGTGTGCAGTTTACGATCCCTGCCCTTGTAGCATTGCGTCATCTTCTTTGTTCTGGTCCTGAATAATTTCCGACTTCTTGTCATCCACCTTGCCCTGTGTTCAGTTCAAGAACTTTTCGCAATAACACCAAATGAAGTCTTACTCGAGCCGAGACCAGGAAACAGGGCGATTAATACAGTTTGAATGCATTGCATCAACCCATCAGTGTCTACCAGCACATTGGTTGGATTCCTCTTTTCAGAGAGGTTCAGGCATTAGCTTATGGCAACATCCTGTCTCTTGCCTTTTCTGCATTCTTGAACAGCTGTGCTTCCCCTGTTGGGAGATGGAGAACCTGGCATTTCTCTGCCAGCTCAGTGGCCACAAGCTCTGTTGAATGATGCTGGCAGCATCAAGTCCAAGTGGGTTTTATTTTATTTTATTGTTTTTTCTTTCTTTTTCCCCTTTGGGAAATCACTGTTTCAAATTACTGAGGAATTTGTGAGATACACGCACATGCTGCATTCAGCATATGAAAGATGGGAACTTAATTTAGTTGATCCCAAAGTTTAGCCTTGACTGTGCAAGATAAACATTCCTATTGCAGAGGCCTTATAAAATCAGCCACATGAGACAACGTGCTCTTGGGTGAGTGAAATCCGTTTTTCAGAGTTGCAGTGCTGGCCTGTGTGAAGCTCTGCCATGCTGTGGTAAATTCATGAATGTACAGCATGAAACGTGTGTGTTATCTTTAAGAGGCAAACTGGCTGTGTAGTAAGCAGCACCAACCTAATAACAAATACTGCAAGCTGACATTTAACTGTATTTAATTGTAGTTCTCTGTATTTAATTGCCTTCTCTGTAGCGGCACCACAAATATGGAATTCCCTTCCAGAAGAATTAAGAACTACACACTCCCTCTGTAAGCTGCCTTGGGCATTTACTTTGGCATGGAAAAGGCAGGGTATAAATTTTTCAAATCAAATAATAAAGAGTTAAATATTAGTTTGTTAAATGTGCATCTGGGGTAGGCATGCACAGTTTATCTGTCAAGCTCAGTGCAAACCAGGTTTAATTTAATGATAACTCACCAAAGCCTTAGTAAACTTGATGGTTTTACTGTCTGCTTGGGACTAGGAACTGAAGATATATGGCCAGCAATATTGTAGAGGAGTTTGCGAGCCAGCTTGTGCTGCTGTTAGAATAATAATAAAAAAATAATAATACTTGTATTTATATACCGCCTTTCTTAAGATCACTAGATTTCTCTAATGACTGTAACTGAGGGTGGTTTACATAGGCAGACCTTTATTCACAAACCCAAAGGTTTTTACAATTTACAGAAACGTTCTATCTTTCAAGAACAACACTCATACAGATGGATCTTTCTGGATTTAGCCTTCTTTCTTAGCCACCCGTCTGTCTTCTGCTGGCTGATAAGAGGCTTCCCTGCTCCCACCAGAGATGCAGCTGACCAGCACACTCCTCCTCCCACGAGGCAGCTGGAACTCAGCTTTTAGTCAGCCGCAGTTTGCAAGGTCTGCCGCTCACAGAGACTTCCGGTAGTCTCGAGCTCACGACCTTTGGATCTTCAGATGTTATCTTCGGGCAAATGGAGGCATTAACCCTATCGGCTAAATCTTCTCAGCTAAATAGTATACTCTTGGGCTTTTCACCTCTCTCATCGAGCCTTAGGAAATGAGGAGTAAGTGAACTGGCAAGGGAGAGGAACCAGTGGTTTTCCTGCAAAGCTGGGGAGGACAGGCAAGATGCTAAGTTTTGCAGGAGCCTGAGCTCCTGTGTAATGTGGCTCCTCCCCCTTGTATTGCCTTCAGAGCCATTTGCTGCTTGGAGAGCTGGCTCAGAGGCTTTGCTGTCTGAGCAGTGAAAGGCTCTGGAGGCAAGGGGGAGGGGCCACTTTACACAGTAGCTCAGGCTCCTGCAAAACATTGCATTTTGCCCACTCCCTGTAGGAATGATACTGAGAGGAACTGGCTTGGAAGTTACGAATTGTGTGTTTGCTTATGTAGAAAGAAAGACCATGTCTCTGTATGACTCCATGTGCATAGGATAAGAACTCCTAATCTTGAAAGAACGTTGCTTTTCAAATCTCAACAAAGCAATGTCAGTCTTTACAGTCAAGCCCCAAAGTATGTTTGCTCAGAGGTGAGTCCCATTGGGTACCGTGAGACTTGCTCCTGGAGTGTATGAAATGGAAACCTCAGGCTCCTGTTCAGCTAAGGCTAGTCATGACTGGGGCTTCAGGCTTGCCTGGGAGTAGGGCTTGTCAGCTATGGTGGCTTGCTGAGTAGATGTGCATAGCATTGGGCTGAACATCCCTCTGAAAGCATCTGCATTAAATTAGTTGTGTTTGATGTGTTCCTTGTGGTGTACTGCACAGCCCAATTATGTGCTTATTCACGTGGAAGTAGGTTCCACTGAGTTCCATAGGGCTTATGGTTCATTCAGTGTGTATAGTATTGTAGCCCTGCAACCTGATCCTAAATGTCTTTAGCCATTTTTTTTTTGCAAAGCTTTTGGCACAACCTGCTCACCCCATACCATATGTAACTGAGCCTAAGTATATGGTGCTCACACTGGGGCTTCTCCAGGGGCGTATCTAGACAAAATTGTGCCCATGGCATGCAATGAAATTGCACCCCGCCCGCACGCAACGTCATGACGTCACGATGTCGTGACGTCATGATGTTGCGGGGTGTGGCTTCTGCTGCCATGTGTCTGCAGAGCCAACACACACACACACACACACACACACACACAGAGAGAGAGAGAGACACACACACACACACACACACACACACACACACACACACACAGCGCCAGGGAAATGTAGCCAGCTCTGCCGGCCGTCCCGTCCCGCCTTACCTCTTGAAATCCTGCATGAGGCGCCTCCGGGCCGTTGTGGACATGGCAGGCTTGCGGTTATAAATAAATAAGTCATATACCGGGCGGCCCAGGGGAAGGGGAGGGAGACGAGGCGTCAGGGCAAAAGCGGCGGCTGGGTGGCAAGTGAGGTGCTGAGGAGGCGGCAGCAGCGGCTCCCCAAGCGACGGCAGCCTCTACCACTCTAAGTGGTCCACTCGCGCCTCAGAGGAGGGGGGAGATAGTAGGAGGAGGCCGCGAGGGGTGGGCGCCTTAAAGTGGCCTTAAAGTGCCAGCGCCGTAGCAGCCAGGAAAAGCCGGCAACTTTAAGGCCACTTTAAAGTGCCCCCGCGGTTTGCAGAGCCGGGGGGGCACGGTGGTGGCTTCCTTCTCCAGGGCTGCCACTCGGGCACTTTAAGTACTCAAGCGGCAGGCTGGGAGGGGAGACGCCAGCGCGCCTCCCGGCTCGGGGCACGGGGGGGTCACAGATTTGCGGGCAAGGGGCGGGGCACCATGCCAATGGCGCCCCCCACCTTATGGAGCCCCAGGGCTCATGCCCCCTGCTGCCACATCCTAGTTACGCCTCTGGGCTTCTCTCGGCTCAGAGAGACCCATGAAGGGAGCTTCAGGCCTCCCCAGCCCTGCAGGATGCCCCTTGATCACCCAGGTAAGTGCAACAGCTCCTGTGTACTCACGGCTCTGTAATAACTGTGGAGCCATTGGGACATCCTCCCCAGCCCCAGTCCCCACCCACGCAACTACTTGCAACGGTCCCAAAATCTGAGTAGGACTTCGGGAACCACTGGGCTAGGGGAAGAAACTACAATTAGGAATTCGGCAAATGCAGAGTGAATAGGCTTTTTCGTTTGCAGCAAGGCTCTCGTTGCCTCTCTGTTACACATGTACAGTTATTAAGCTGAATTAAGGTAGTGCTGTAGTGGCTTTAAGGGGGACGTAGCTCCTGTTGCACAATGGAAATAGACAGTTGTGTATAACATCAAATGTCACAATTTTTTTCTGAAATTCTGATCTGCAGATGTATACATTCTGATTTGAATGGATTTTTTAAAACTTGTTAAAAATATAATGATCTCCATAGGTCTGTTTGAACTAGTAACTTGCTGATAAATGCACCGATGCCTGAAAATAATGAAACATGCTATCTTAACAGAAGGGGGATAAATGTATTTTTTTTAACCAAGCTAGAAAGTTCCAAAAACTGAGAAAATAATCAGAAAGCCACCTGTTGCTCTAAATTCCTTCTTCCGAGTCCCTGGCCATCCAACTGTTTTAAGGGGACATCTCTGCTACCTCCATTGTCTAATACTTTCTTTCATCATCTCCCCCACCTGGAGATACACTCAGAGAATGAAAAATGCTTCCCTTTAAACCCAGTTCTGTTATTTAGAATGGCCTGAGCCCCCCTAACAGTTATTTGAAGCCTTTTCAAATATCAGGTGGGATTCCTGGTACCCTCAACTGAGATCCTTTTTACTGCCTGTCAGAAGGAGTGAAGCAGGGACTGTGGTTTCTCAAGAGTGAAACTAACTGAGCTCCCTGTTGGCTGTGGCGCCATTAATTCAAGCTTTTCCCACAGTGGGAGGGTGCAGAGGCACAGCTGTTTTGAATATAATTCTGTCTTTGGGCCTAGCGAGCATTTCCCCCAGCTCTCGCCAAAAAAGTATTCCACTCCCTCGGATGAACCTTGATCTTTCATGCAGTCCTGCTCCCCTCAGGCAATCCTGTCTCGTGGCCACTGGCCAGCTGTGGGCTCCTCCACATCCAGCCATTCCTGCCTTCTCATTGCTGCACTCAGCCAACTTCAGGCACCGGGTCTGGCTTATGCTTGTCCTCGTGTTATTCTCTTAAAGAAAGTGCCTGCCTCACAGTCCCATTTGCATACTCCCAATATGGGAAGAGTTTTGGGGTTTTTTTTGAGGGTTCTTCAAAAACGTTTCGTCCATACCATTTCCCTAATTTAAATCCGTTTCCTTAAAGGAACAATTACTCCTATGTGGGGGAGAGAAAGCCGTATTGCAGAGATGGCCAACCCGTGGCATGCAGACACTTTCAAAGCGGCACTCACAAAGTCGCCTGTCATTGCAGTGTTGGTTGCCACAGGGCTCCGTGGCCGTGAGTGCACAGTGTTGCTCCTGGCTTGAAGCCCGGAAAGGGAGCAAGGAGGGCAAAGATAGCAATATGGAGGCTCAGCAGATTGTGGGCCAGATAAACCACCTGAGAAGGTCTGGAGAGGGCTGAAATAAGTTGGAGTGGCGCACACAAGATTATGTACATAAAAGGTGACCAGTGGCCTGCTGGGGGGGTTGGCCACTCATGCTATATTGTATTTTTTTCTTCCATAGCAATTAATAGTAGCTTGCAGGAGGGCTGTGATTTAAATTGGAGAAATGGCATGGGAAGGGTTAAACTCACACCCACCCACCCCATCCTGTGGTCCTGAGCCAGACATCACCTTCTCTGGGCAATTGCTTTTAAACAGAGAAAAAGTCACTGGGAGAGCCAATCGCAGATCTCTCATGTCATGCCATGTCTACTTTGGCCCAGTGGCAGCAGATTTTGGACACTGTTCAAGGTCCACAAATTACTATTTATTTAATTTATTTAGCATGAGGAGGGGACACTCTGGATTTTCTGCCTCAGACACCAAAATGCCTTCCTTAGGCCAGCCCTGCTGTTCTAAGGTAGACCCACTGATTATTTTTAAAGCTAAGAAGTAGGGCTTGCCTGTGGCCACCCACTGAGTCTCAGGCACTGCGGGTAGGGCTTGAACAGAGCTTTTCTGGATTTGAGTCCAGTCATCTTGTTACTAGGCTGCCTCACTGTGTTTTCTCTTTTATGGTTATCTGCCTCTAAGACAGCACTCCACCTGGCATATGCATTCCTGTGACTCAGTGCCTCGAAGCTGAATTGTCACAACAGACATGGTTAAATTAAGAACAGCCACGCTGGCAAGGATGTGCCGGACGCTTCCATGCATTTCCTGCTTCATTGGCAGACGTTTAATCGTAGACCCATTGTGTTGCATTCTCACCTTACACTGATCTTATTTTGTGCTAGTTTCCCTCCGCTATTTGAGGAATGATGGGAAATTAAATGCTGTGGTCTTCAGCAATGTGCCGTTGGCTGATGGGAAGCGCCACGCTGTCCTCCTCCGGCTAAGCGGCCTGCAACGTGGCTCCAGCAAAGCAGAATTGTACGTGGACTGTGTGCGGATGGATTCCGTACAAGATCTGCCCAAGGCCTTTTCAAGATTACTGCAGAGCTCAGAGTTGGTGGAATTGCGAACGCTGCAGAAAAAAGCACAGGTGAGCACCCAGGGAGTATTCTCGCTGATGTTTCCCCCTCTTCTGGCAGTGTGTGCTGGATTTCGACAGCTGTGTCTTGAACACATGGACTGCTGTGATCAAAAAGACACTGATGAAAAGTTTTAAATGTCTCTGAACAAAGGGCACAATTAAAGGGGAGTGAAACAATGGTGTCATTGGCAGGAGCACTCAGGCGGACATATTTGCCTAGTGGCATAGGTTAATATCTAGCTCTCCCTCTTTCCCAAGAGTTGCCTGTGAGATAAATGTAACTCAAGTTACATTAAGCTTATTATTCTATACAACTGTACCTGAGCGTAGGTCCTGCTGAACACAGTGGGGCTTAGTGAACATGCATAGGAGTGCACTCATTCAAGCCAAATTCAGCAGCATACTTAAGCAGCACTCCAATATACCTTTTTATATTTAACTGAGATTTTCCCATTTTTAATCACTTGGCTTAAACTATTGCAACTCACGCCAAGGGTTTGGAATGAAATGAGCTAGATCAGTCCTAACCTGCAACAGAACAGGCAGGCCAACTGGCCTGTGCTGTATCCAGCGCAGGTTAGGAGGCACCTGAAGGTCACCTTGGGGAAGCCCCAGCCTGAGGCTACTCGGACGAGCAAAATCAGGGATGGCTGAGCCTGGGACAGGGGTTAGGATCTGGCCTAAGTGCTGGCTCCTGGCTCCACCCCTCTCCCTGGGCCAGGCTGCTCATGGGCCTGCCTTCCCCCACTTCCCTCCCCCAGTCCCTGTGCCAGCCTATCGTGTCTGGCCTTACCATGTCTGGGCCATGGCGTAGGACAGATGGCACATCGTGTGCTGGCCTCCCTGTCTCCAGACATAGTGCAAACATGCTTCACGGTGCATTTGCAACATCTGTAGGCTGGCACACGGGACTTTCAAGTAGGTAAATGAAGTTTCAAAGTAGGTATATAAGCAGGAGAAGTTAACACTGTAATGAAGAAATTAAAAGTTGATTTTTTTTTTGTATACTGTAGTCTTAGGGCACAATCCTAACCTGGAGTTAGGCTGGCACAGTTAGGCCAGCAAAGTTTGGCTGGCACAAGGGCTACCGTAAAGCATGTTTGGACCATTCTCAGAGTCAGATGGGATGGTGCACGTCTGTGTGCTGGCCTCTCTGACTCTGAGAGGGGTCCAAACATATTTTATGGTGTCCCTTGTGCCAGTCAAACGTTGCTGGCCTAACTGTGCCGGCCTAACTCCAGGTTAGGATTGCGCCTGTAGTGGGTAATGGCTATGGCAAGTTCCTGATGAGCTCCTGTCCTTTGCCATTTACTACTATGCCACTGTTCTGCATCTGTGCAATGTGACCCTTTCTGCATTTTTTTAATACAATGCAATTAGTAGAAAGCAAAGACAGCCAAAATGAGAAGGCAGTGATGTTTCAGAGACCACCAATTATAGGCCTGTGGTAGAGACGGGGTTTGAACCAGATCCAAATCCACACTTTTAGCTACTACTAGACCACCCTGGCTTTGATGGCAGCCACGTGGCAAAAAAGCGGCATCTGTGGAGCCTGTGTCGGAAGGCTCCTTGGCTATGTGCAGTCTCAACTTAAAAACGTAAATTAATTCTGGCTCTCATGTTTATAGAGATACTGTTATAAACACATGTCTGGAAACTTGAGAAACGAGAAGGTAAAGTAATAAAACAAGCCCCCAACATGTTACTGTTTCCAGAGTTTGTCAATGCACATCATGATTTTGAGGAGCTGTGTAATTTTTTGTGTGAGGCTAGTGGTTGTAGAGGTCTGTGGCTGCTTTAGCTGACTAGGCGGCTGTACTGATTAGGAGAGGCTTGCCGTTATTTTCCTGAAAGGAACACAAAGGAAAGAATCTTACGTACATGTGGCTTATGTTGTATAAAAGCCACATTCTTGGCTGCTTTTTTAACATGAGGAAGCAAAGTTTATGCAGGCTGTGTTAATGACGCATGTATGTAACACGCAGTTTAGTCGCATGCAGGAATGCCGCTACTTCGTCTTTCCTCACAGATCAGCCAATCCTTGTGAAAACTGCATGAGCTATATCCAGCGATGGAATCTACAAATGAACAAGGGGAACGTTGGGCGGGACTTACATGGGGCTTCCGTGTGATTGGCTGCCCGTCCGTAGCGTTCCGCAGCTGTCCTGGCCTCGGGGGGGGGCTGCCCCCGGTTAGTGCGCCCCCCGCTGCTCGCTCAGGCACCCAGTGCGACCCTCACCTGTCCCCCGCGGTGAGCAGGTGACTCCCCCCGAGGCCAGGGCAGCCGCGGAACGCTACAGATGGGCTGCCACTCAAGTGGAAGTCCCGCCTACGTCCCACCCAGCATTCCCCTTGTTCATTTGTAGATCCCATCGCTGGCTATATCCCTCGAAGGCAGTGGTTCCCAACCTGGGGGTCAGGATCCCCAAGGGGGTCATGGAATAATTTTCAGGGGGTTGCGAAGAGCTTAGGGCAGCCATCTTAAAAAGCTGGGCACCATTGGAAGCTTCATTTTGACTAGGGGAGAGAATTTCCCCATTAAACTATCACTTCCTCAACACATGTGGCCGTGAGGGAAATTAGCCGTGCTATGGGCTCGTTTTAGTGTGTGCGTATGCATGTGATGAAGTTTCTCCTGGGTCTCTTTCTGAGCAGGCATGTTATGCCTTTCATGTGCTTGCCTAAGTGAGTCTCAGCACACGGGATAGAGGAACGTAAAAGTTGGCTTTACCACCTTGATCAGCAATGGCATAGAGAAGCCACAATGTGTTCTGTGCAATGTTGTTCTCAGTGCTGAATCAATCACTGAACTCAAAACTCAAACGTCACTTAGAAACAAAACATTCAGAACATTCTAAAAAAGATGTGGAGTTCTTTTGACTTTCAAAAAGAGTTGATTTGTTAAAAAAACAACGCACTTCCTGCTTAATGACATCATTTCTGGCCCTAGGTCTTAGGGGGGTCCTAACAGGTTGTTGTACCTAAAAAGGGGATCCTGGTGCAAAAAGGGAACCATTGCTCTAAAGGCTGCACATCGGTGCACAGACCCCTCCCCCCTTGTTCAACTGTGTGGCACACAACACTCAGCAATCAAATAATTACATCATCACGAAACTTCTGGGTTACTAAGCTCTGTGTTGCCTGGCTCAGAGGTGTGCATTTGCATACCTTACAAGGAGTACCATATGCGAGAGGCAGATATTACATAAGTACAGCTTTCCCTAACATGGAGATAGGAATTCACCTGCTGAATTTCTGCAGGCCATGAAGCTATTAAAGACACAGCAGTGCCACCAGGGGAAAAACAAACAAAAACGTACTTAATCCCCTGCTAACTGGGCAAGTTACTGGGTAACTGGGCAGGTTACTGGGTAACTGGGCAAGGGACGTGGTGGCACAGCGGGTTAATTCGCTGTTGCTGGGCTTTCCGACCGGAAGGTTGGGAGTTCAAGACTGTGATGGAGTGAGCTCCCGTTGCTTGTCCCAGCTCCTGCCAACCTAGCAGTTCGAAAGCACCTAAATGCAAGTAGATAAATAGGGACCACTTCGGTGGGAAGGTAACAGCGTTCCGTGTGCTACGGCGTAGAGTCATGCCAACCACATGACCACGGAAGCTTGTCCTTGGACAAAACGCCGGCTCTACAGGCTTTGAAACGGAGATGAGCCCCGCCCCCCACAGTCGGTCACGACTAGACCATTCGGTCGTGGGGAAACCTTTACCTTTTTAACTGGGCAAGAGGCACTTTTTCAAGTGGTGTTTCTCTTTTATTAATATATAAGATACTTATATAAATACTGCTTGCTTGCTTGCTTGCTTGCTTGCTTGCTTGCTTGCTTGCTTACAGATCCAGGTGTGTTGTAGATGCTGAGCCCAAATGGGCACATCCGAACCATTCAGTGTTATGGTATTATTGAAGCTGCCCTAGTGTGGATCAATGGGGCTTCCCTTCAGTGGAAGACCCACGTAATCTGCTCCAAACTTTCTGAAGGAGAACTTTGCATATGAAATGAATAGGTTTGTGTTACCACATTTCTAAACTGGTGTATCCTCCTTCATTATGTCAGTGCCTGATGCTCCCAATCTCATTTTGTCATTCCAGGACACTTTAGAGGAGTTGAAGCTAGTAATAAGAGGGTCATTGTCCCAAGCAGCAAGCCTGCAAGACTGCTTCCTTCCACAGATTGAGCCAGCAGTTCAATATCCAGGTAATGTTCTCATATTAAAACAAACTTCCTTGACTCTGTAGAGCATGGTGGAAAAGTATCCTAGTCATTGTTTTATCCAAGTAGTGATGTAAGAGGAAGTGAAGATCTGCCATCCTTCCAGTACAAAATTGTGCAGTAGGCTTGTTGCCCTTTAATTTTTCAGTTGAAAAGTGAGTAAATTAGTTGTGGTCCTTGCAAAGAATCAAAGCAAGACTCTAGCAAAAAGGCAGGAATGGCAAAAATGGTTCTTTTGGATTAAACAAGGGTGGCCAGGAGATGGAAATGCAAGCAACAAATGAAACATGTCTCTGACTTAGATAATGGAATTCTTTCTCCCTGTTCTTATCCATGCTGTTCCTCGGGATCTGGTTCCTGCACTCGCAGTGAGTAGGCATGCCTTTTGATAAAAACATGAGCTGCCTTCATAAACATACATAGGCATCCCTGTGCATGACCTCGTGAAACATAGGGATGATTATGTCATATGTTTTACACTTCAATGATTTATGACCACCTAGGCACCTCTACATGCCCCTTGACTGGGTCTGATGGGCTGTGGTGCCCAATCAGCTGCCACATGCCAGTCCCAGCAGGAGAGTGGAGGAGGAACTTTTGTTCTCCGAGAAACCAGACAAGATCATGACTTCACAGTCTGACCTGGCTGCCGTAACATATAACTCTTGTGTAATGGTGCTGATTTCCATGAGTTAAGAGACTGAAGAATCACAGAAGCCCCTGGGATGTTAGAAAGGTAGAAAAATAAGGGAAAATCAGGGATTTTTTTACCACAAGTATGTGCTACTTGAGGATGAGGTCATGCAGAAATGTTGTTTCCTTTTTAAGGGTAGATGTCTGTGTTCTTAGAAAAGTACTGGCTTGACCGCCTTGTGTTGTGGGCATGGTTTCTAGTATTTTTCTAGTGAACTTATGAAACAGATATGTCAAACCTGTAGCCAAAAGCCATGTAAACTGAATTGCTTTACCATGTGTAAGCTAAAAATCACATTACCAGAGGGAATAAGTAGGTGTGTGGGTGTTTTTGTGTTTTGTATTAGTTGAAATGAACTTGGCACTTGGACTTGGGAGTTTTGATCTGTCTTGGATACGACTGTTCAGAAAGCTGTGGCAGTTGCATTTTTTCTATTTGGGATTGCTTCATATATTATGATAGTTTTTCCTGCAACAGTTGTTAACACAGGCGTCTCAGATGTATGCGTTCATATGCATGTATGAGGAGGAACGTACCTGCAGTAGTGTCCAGTGGTGCACCCAGCCCATGTTCTGCCCAGGTGCCAGGTCGATACTCTGTGCCTCCAGTGTCAGCTCCCTGCCCACTGACACGCCTTACCCCCATGCCAGGCTCCATTTTGAAGCTGTACAATGGCAAGGGAGGGCGGGTGGGCTGAAACCACCCCTCCTCAAGAAACAAAGCGTCTCATTGGAGCCTTCCTCCTGCCCCTGGAGAACCTCACCCGGGGCCCTTGGCCCCCCCCCTTGCTTAATGGCAGGTCCACGACTGAGGATGTCCCTGCATTATTTGTCAGTGGAACACTTCTGTTTCCCATAAAAGTTGTGGGAAGGTGTGGGGAATCTATGGAATTGCTTATTCGATGTCACTTTGATGGTCCTTCTGTCACCAAATGTTGTTTGGTGCTTTTTGTGCATGCATCCTGTGCATGTTGGGAGTGTTCAGTAGCATAGGTGTCAGAGCATCTGCCCTAATTCACCAAAGGAATCCTACTGCCTTTTCTTGATGCCAACGGCATCCCTAAAAGCTTGATGGGATATGATCTGTGGTGGCTCATAAACAGACCAAATCATTATCTGATCCTGCCAGTGATTCTTTCAATAGGGACTTTGCATATGTGGGGCCTATTGAAACTAGTTCACAGTGCAATCCAATGCATGCTTATTCAGAGCATGCTTCCATTGTATTCAGTGGGACTTACATATGGGTGTAAATTTGCAGCCTTGGGCTGTAATCCTGTGCACAATTACTTGCAAGTAAATTTTATTGAACACACTGGGGCTTTCTTCTAAGTAAACATGCACAGGATTTGACTGAATGGTTGCAATCCAAATCATACTTTCTAGATGTAAATTCTTCTGAAATTCATGAGATTAGCAGCACAATCCTATTCATGTCTACTCAGGACTAAGTCCCATAGTGTTCAATGGAAATTACTCCCAGGAAAGTGGGAGCCACTAGCTCTTTGTTCTGCATAAATAGGATCAAATTGTAAATTGTTATGGACTGATTTCTAGAAATAGTGTATATTAATCTTTTTAGACATGCAAAGGTGATGTAGAAGTGCTGATATTATTAGTTCTCAGAACCTATTGCATTACGCTGTTTCATTCTCTCTCCTTACTTTATTGTAGGTGTCTCTACCGGCGACTTTAACAGGCAGTTATTGAATCACATGATGCAAATGAACCAAATATTAGGTGAAGTAAAAGATCTTCTCAGACAGCAGGTACTTGCTGAAGTTTTGCATAATGTAATTTCTTCTATAAAGCTGCTTCCTATAACACTGGTTATCTTTATTGGAATCTTTATTGGTGTAATAATACATAATGCAGAACATCAAACAAACAAACTAAAACATAGGACCACTAGCTTCCCCAAAAACCATAGACAGGAGGACTGGGAAATTTGAAATGTCTCTTTCGGTTTTCCCCAAAACCCGGAAGTAACGTTTTTGGCATGAAACAGGCATTCTGATGCCCACAGAGGCTGTGGACGGTTGCGCACAGTCTCTGTGGGCTAGAGAAAATCCTCAGAGGGTCCCCCAAAGCTGTGGAACCCGCAGATTCTGAAATTTGTGGATCCTGAATCGGTGGCTATCGTGGGCCTTCCTGTACCTCCTTTAGCACTGTTTCACTCAATATTCTCTTTTCCAGGCACAACAGCCACAGAGTTAAGAGGTATTAGTGTGCATTTTTATGGCCACTAGCCAAATTGACAGCTTCTCAGCACTGTTGAGAAAAAATTAGTTATAAGTCTAGAGCTTATACGCAAACTGATTTTTCACCTATTAAAAAAAAAAAGATAAAATAGTCTGCTGTGATTTTTCCAAGATAAATTGTGTAATGTTTTCAATATTCATGGCCTGGTTTGTTCCAGTCACACAATTTGCTTCCATAGAGTTAATTCCCAGAAAGAACCTATGCATAACTTTACAACTATGATGCTTATCTTTTTTGGTGGGGCTGAGGGTGCAATCCTAGCCTGGAATTAGGCTGGCACAGTTAGGCCAGCAAAGTTTATCAGCACAAGGGAGACTGTAAAGTATGTTTGGACCACTCTTGGAGTCAGAGACGCCAACACACAGATGTGTGCCATCCTCCTTGACTCTGAAAGTGGTCCAAATGCAATTCATAGTGGCCCTTGTACCAGCCAAACTTAACTGCCCTACCTGTGCTGGCCTAATTCCAGGTTAGGATTGTGCTCTGAATCTGTGCCCCTTCAGCATATTTTGAGACACTGCAAATTACAGTGGCTTCTGGCACTGATTTTGTGATAAGTAAAATGAGATATGGTTGAAATTGGGCAGATACTAAGGTTCATTCCGACCATTTTCATAAAAATTCCTGATGATATTTAACCACCTGGCTACAACCCGGGGACCCTCTAATTTCCACAAGCACTTGTTACTAGAGTATATGAATTTGGCCAATCCGGTTTAACACCTTTGACTGGCGTCATAATTCAGCCATGAATGTAAGGACAAAATGAAGGTGATGTTTGTTCAACAAATGCTGAACAAGCCCAAGTCATGTTAACAGTGCAATCCTATGCCTGTTCACTCAAAACTAAGAAGAGTATGTCTAGGATTGCAGTCTAAACCTCATATTCACCTTTTGCTTGAGGAGCTTGGCCTTCTGTTTGCCCTGAGACTGCTGTTAATAAGAGAGAGATAAAGCCTGAAATCAGAGTTGGTTTCATGGAGCAGACAGACTTATCGTAAAGTCTGTACCAAAGTAAATATAATGCTGTGTAAATATTTGCACCATTAGCTACACCATTGCCTGAATCATCTTTTGTAAGTTTTCAAATACTATGTAGTGATGCTAATGCCAATTCAAAATGCATATGCCAATCTGTGTTTATCTATTTGTATAATAATGTATTCATTTGTTTGTTCATTCCATAAAGGTTAAAGAAACCACTTTTCTAAGGAATACAATAGCTGAATGCCAGGCATGTGGTAAGTGTGTTTTATTTCTTGGTGTAAAAGAGAATTTTGTGAAGCATATAGTCAGATCATACAAAGAGCCTCTAGTGATCCTTATCTGTTAAATGATGGAGATGTTGCTTAAACTCGTTTTTCTGTCTTGGAAAAAATGAACCCTGGCAGCTCATATGGCTTGCCTCAGGTATGAGGGAAATGTGATAACCAAGACATTGCATCCTCCTTGTCTTTCCTCCCACCTACCTCTTTGTCTGCAAATTCCATCCCACTCACCTGCTTACTTTCTTTGCTGCTCTTGTGATGGGGGAAGGGGTGAGAGGCTCCACCCCCCTCTGGCACCTGTCTACAGCCGCTATTCATGTGGTAGAAGAACAGGGAACTATGGAAAGAGGGAGGCAGATTTGGGTGTGCTGAGAAAGCAATATTGAGTCTCACCTGAAGTGAGAGAGGGATTAAGCTCCATTAGTAGGGTGTGTGGGTTTTTTTTGCCGATATTGTTTCCAAAATTTTCTGATTAAAATAGCAAATTGCAGTGCTATGTGTTTTTATTCCCCATTCCCATTCCAAGTTCTCATTTTTTAAAATTTTTTAAATGTTTTAAAAGTGTACTAGGTAGACGATATAGGTGATACAGTGTCAGCAGATGTAGCCACAGTGTTATTTCTAAAAGGAAAAGTAGTCTATTTTAGTTTCTGGAAAATACCTTAAACTCCAAAATGCGGTGTTTTGTGTTTTTATTCAGATAGTTTAACTGCCAAAAGGGGGTGTTTAACTGCCAAAAAGAGTTTTCGACAACAACAACAAAAAACCCCACCCCTATCCATTGGTCTCCCAATATCATCCCAGCTTGGCTTGGAATAGGTCTCAGAGTAAATCAATCAATTTTTTTTTTATGTTTGAGGAAAATAGTTCAGTTTTTTAGTGTTGTGGAGAACTCCTCCAGTCCAGAGGAATTTGCCTCATGACTACATGAATGTTAACGTGAAAGGGTGCTTTGCTACCTTCTGAAGATACTAAATCATCTGATATTTGCCACACTAATATTTATACCTCAAAGTGATCAAACAAGAGAGAAATGGCCCAGACCTAAGCAGCTTACTTGCTAATTGAAAATCTTCACTGGGGAAACAGCTGTCGGTACATCTCTCTTCAGACAGGAAGCAGATGAACTCACCAAAGCAGCACTGAATCTGGCTCAAGTAGTGCTCAGGATCACCCTGTCAGATTCTCTGCACAGATACTACTGCTGTTCTGTCGGAAAGTGGACCTGTCCTGAATTTATGATCACTGTACTTCACGATTGCAGGACTGGGGACCGGAAACTTCCCAACTCCACCCCCACTGCCCCCAAAGGCCAAATGTGAAGCCAATTCTTGTTTCAGAGGGGTGCGATGCACAGACACAGCCGATGGATTCCAGTGTGGGCCCTGCCCGGAAGGCTTCACTGGAAATGGAGTCACCTGCACAGATGTTGATGAGGTAAAATACTCTTTGTAGACCCCTAAAAGGAACCCATGCAGAGCCCAATGGGGGGGGGGAGTGAGCTTGTGACATCCAGGGACAGAGCAGTTTGGGCTGCTTCCTTATTCTCTAGCTGAGGTTAATCTTCTGGTCCTCGGAGCCCAGATGTTTTGAGGTGAAACTTGTGAGTCCCCATTTTCAGGTATTACAGCAGAGGCAGGAATTCTGAGCCAATTTACACCTGAGTTTGCTGGCTGGGTGCTGTGCACTTGGTACATTGACCAAACCTCTTGCTTGCCTTTTAGTGTCGATATAATCCATGCTTCCCGGGCGTGAGGTGTGTGAACATGGCTCCAGGGTTCAGATGTGAGGCCTGCCCACCAGGTTACACTGGACAGATCATTCAAGGAGCGGGAATAAACTCTGCCAAGAATAACAAACAGGTTTGTGATCCGATCAGCAGCCACCTGAAGCAAGCCAAGTCCAACTGTGGGCACATTTCTGGGATCTGTATTATTATATAACTGCAATTTAATTTTATTCTAAAATGTCTAAGTAGAGATGTCTATGTAAATGTCCACACTGTTTCTAAATATATGACAAAATAATCCTGGCCTTACTTTATTAAAGGGCAATATTAATTGGTTATTGTTTAAAATAATACCCCATTCAATCCCACAGGCTCTATATCTTGCAACATTTAAAAAGTATTTTTCTCTTGGTGTGCCTCTGCGTCAGCATAATTTCCTAATACTATTCTCTTTCATCCCAAAAATATATCTTTTTACCAAGACATTCTCATCCTCATCGTTGCATCTGCTTCACCCTAGAGAGCCTATTTCCCTAGCACAAGAACTTTCCCAGGACTTAAGAGCTAGTGTTGAATGCTGCTTTGAAATAGGAGTGTGTGGTTGTTGTGGGCATCTGTTGGATGTGGTTGAGTTTGCTGTCTGTGACAAGGGATACAGCTGTCCTCCATATACTCTGCTCATTTTGTGGGTTTTATTTTTCCTTCACTAGTTTAGAGGCCAGTCCTCCCCTGCTGTACCTCTTCAACAGAAGGAACAATAAACTAACCTTCCAAACACACATTAAATGTTTGGGGCAGGGAAAGACTCAAAATTTGTACCCGGGCCCAGGATCAAAGAGAGGGCCCAGGAGCCAAAGGAGGGGGCCCAAACATTTTCTGGGATTTTATATTTTCCAGCATCACCCGGACTCACTGCTCGCACGGGATTCTTGGGGTACTACTATGAGCAAGTGGAAATGACTACTGCGGCATGCATGTATGCAGTGATGTCATGTAGGGGGAACGCGGGGGAACTCAGTTCCACTAGTTAAAATTAGGGCTGACTCTGCCCACTTCACTCTCCCTCCTTCCAATTCCTCTGCAAAGAGCTTTTCTTCTTGGTTGGCCGGCACTCAGAGGGTTAAAGGGAGCAACTCCGGATTCCTGGGGGGATGTATGCCACTGCTTAATAAAGTGGGAGGACAGTGGTCTGCTACAGCAGCTTGGGACTCAGGGGCAGGAACATAGCTATAGCTACTGCAGAAGTACAGGACACTCCGGACACTTCCCATTCTGGTGGGAGCCCAACCACGATGATGCTGATTTTCTGTAATTATTTTATATATTTAAAATATTTTAGAGGGACTTAGGAGTGCATTTGGGCAGGAGGACAGGCAGGCTGGCATTTTTTACATTCTATCCTTACATTTTAAATTGTGGGATCCACGGGGCTTGCGGTTTTTTAAATTTTAACTGTTTTTAATATTGTTTGTTTTAATTTGTATATATTGTGGTTTATTGTGTTGCTTTTAATGTTGTAAGCTGCCTTGGGTGCCCTTGGGCAGAAAGGCGGGATAAAAATTAAATTAATAATAATAATAATAAATTTGATTTTCTATATTAC
Source organism: Lerista edwardsae (assembly GCA_029204185.1). Taxonomy (NCBI): domain Eukaryota; kingdom Metazoa; phylum Chordata; class Lepidosauria; order Squamata; family Scincidae; genus Lerista; species Lerista edwardsae. Next base: position 54,259,577 of record JAJKFI010000001.1, read on the forward strand.
TGTATCTAGCTGCTGACGCCATGCAGGCAGGTAGACCTGGGCTGTGCATGAGGAAACTCGGAAGACCTGGGCTCCAAAGACTATTCTGGCTGTTGCCATCCTCCCCACCCCCATTCTGCCCAGCTGTCATCACCCTCCCCTGCTCTGTTACACCTTTTACCCTCCTCCTTTGGGAAGCCCCCGCCCCCTCAAATCTTTGTACCTCCTGATAAAATTCCTCTCAGAGGCCCTGCTTGGGAAAATTCAGATTTGGCACAGATCTGAACCCAAGTTTCTATTGTTCAAGAAGGACTGACACAGCAGGGACTAGAACAATCTACTGCTATAGAATGATAAAAAATATTTTATGATGAAGAAAGTATGACTTGTATTCTGCTTAACAACAACAACAACAACAAGGTTCACAAAGCAGTTTACATGGCAAAGTGAATCAATAAATGGTTTTCCTGTGTTCTGAGATTATTTCTCAGTTAGCATTTAACACCAGATTTTTTAAAAGAAAAAACTCTGCTTGTTTGATTCATTTTATTAGAGGTTTCTCAAGCCAAACCTTTTGTACTTGAACAAAACTCAGTGGAGTTAAGTTTCCTTTTCTTATAATTGTATTAGGTTTGCCTGGACATAGATGAATGTCAAAACAACGGAAATGGAGGTTGTGTTCCAAATTCCCGTTGTATAAACACTGTGGTAAGCATGCCGTCATTTCAGAGTGTCCAAATCTGATTATTCTGTATGTTTTCGGGACTGGCCCCCAAAAGAGGTTCAGTTTACAGCAAGCACCTTGAAGTGGTTATCATCTCCATTGCAGAGATTATTTGAACGCTGTCCAGACGATAATAATAATGGTTGTATGCAGCCAGCGGATAAAAACGTTATAGCGACATTTTGCCCCACTTCTGTCTCATTTTGCCCCATTAATCCTGTGGGCTTCTTAGCTGTCATCTGTGAACAAGAACATTGGCAGCCATGGCACCCCATCCATGTGGCCGCAGAAAAAAGAGATTATATTAACTGGTGCCTATTTTTCTAGCAAGGATTATTATGTGTTGAAAAGTGGTATATAAATGCAATTTATTGATTATGTTCCAAACCAAGGGACGAACCTGGGTGGATGTTCTGTCCTAGCAAGGGTGTTCTGTCTCAAACCAAGGGATGAACATTCAACAGGTTTACTGTTATATTTATACTAGAGCTAAGTTCATTTTTTACAGGAGGATCTCAATGCATGGTCAAAAGTCTCTATTTCTTTAAGCCAGTAGTTTCTAAACTGGGAGCCATGGCTCCCCAGGGAGCTGCAGAAACTAGCCAAGGGAGCCACCTAACCCTCACGAAAAACCCTCCACCCTATGCAATGTACAGCACTGTAGACCCAATGGGTAGGGTTGTGCTTTTTGGTGATTTTTTCCCCAACATTTCTTAATTAAAATAGTAAGTTGCAGTGCTATGTGTTCTACATTCTCATTCCAAGTTCTCATTTTTATCAATTTTAAATGCTTTAAAATGCCATATCATGTACTAGGTAGACGATATAAGTGATACAGCTGCTGTCAGCAGATACAGCCACGGTATTATTTCTAATTGGAAAAGGAGTTTGTTTTCATTTCTGGAAAATGTCTTAAACACCAAAATGCGATATTTTTATTCAGATATTTTAACACCCAAAAAGCGGGTTTCAACCAAAAAACCCCCTCACTCCTACCAGTGAGGAACTCTGGCCAATGGCCCAGCAGGAGTCAAGGGAGCCGCCAGTCAAAAAACTTTGGGAACCGCTTCTTTCAGTTGTTTCGCTGTTACAAGGCTAAGTTATATATGACAGGACAGCCATCCACATATCTGTGAGGTGGGAGAGCAATGCTCCTCCCACCTTTCTTTGCTGGACTCTGTTGCCTTCCAGTTTTCCAGATCTGACACTAGAAAGAGCCGCACCCCAAGAAAACTTGCATAGCAAGATAAGATATGAGCAGCAGGGTGAGTTTCATACATGCACGCTTTCAGAGGAAGAATAGGATCCCCCCCCCCACACACACACTTTGCTTTATATGTGAACAAGGCAGACATAACTGGATAACATATCTCTGGCTACCCATCATGTCCAGTTTGGTCCTCTTTTAACCACAGTTAAAGGATCAAGAATTCTTGATGGGATATAAATACAATTTTAAAAAAGAAACAGATAAAATAGGCCTGCAACATTCAACAAACCAGTTACACAGCCGCTCTGAGAAAATCTCCTTATCTTGAAGCAAGAATTGGCCTCCAGTGAAAAGCAAGGAAGGTCTGGCTTACTTTCTCCATTGCTTTCCACACAGGGTTCCTACCGCTGCGGAGAATGCAAATTTGGGTTTACTGGAGACCAGGTGAGGGGATGCAGGGCTGAAAGAAGCTGCAGAAATCGAGCCTTGAACCCCTGCAGTATCCATGCACAGTGTACTGAAACAAGGGAAAGTGACATCTCATGTATTGTAAGTGACATCTCTTCACTATTTTTGTAACCTGATCCAGGAGTGGTATAGGCAAAGAGGATTATTTTGACATTGTAAAATACAGAACAAATGTATTTTGTAATACTTTTTAAAAAGTCTATTTCACACTGCCTCTTGAGGTTAACTACATTTTCTTGTGTACAAATATTCCAAATTATTCAGAAAGCATGTGGCCACTACCTTACTTCTTAATAGAGGTGGCGCCTGGGGAACTGATGTACTGCCTTTAGTCACATGAGCCTATCTGAACCCTTCATTCTTCATTGGGAGACCTATGCAGACACTTCTTTTAGTGCGGGGAAGAACATGTGAGGGGGTCCCCATGGTTGTGCCCACTTTAGCTGTGTGGTGCTGTGTGGCCCAGGGATCCTTCCCCACCCCATTTGCGGGAATGCCCTCCCTCCCCCTCCCCCATTCTGCCTCCCTCCCGCCTTCCTCCCTGCCCAGAAAAAAGCCCCTGCGTTGGCCAAACCTGGCCAGCGCAGGGGCAGCTTAACCGGGTGTTTCCTTGGTACAACTGGGCCCCTGAGACAGTTGCCTGTATTGGCCTCACCACTTGTTCTGGCGTGGGCATGCTTTATGGCCCATTTGTGACAGCGCTGGGCTGACGCAAGCAGCTTGGGTTGGCCCAAGGGTGTCAGTGGATTGTGCTTTAGTCTTATAGCATAGACATTTTCTAAGTAAACCTGTTTTTGTTCATACTGACTGTGCACATTTATGGAATAGAATATTCAGTCATCTTCAGTCCTGTAATACTTTCGTTTACAGTGTGGTATTGGCTGGGCCGGCGATGGCTTTGTGTGTGGAAAAGACATTGATATTGATGGCTATCCTGATGAAGAACTTCCGTGCTCTGCTGAAAGCTGCAGAAAAGTAAGAAGACGACCTCATGGGAATCAAATGGGAAGACATCAAATGAGGCTCGGCCCATTATCTTTAATGTTTTCCCCATTTAAAATTCTATTGAGGAAGTACACAGAAGAGTGAGAAACTAGGCAAACAGGAGGCTAGTGCAATCATCCCCATCTCGTTTTCCCAATAGGACAACTGCAAATTTGTTCCAAACTCTGGACAAGAAGATGCTGATGGTGATGGAATCGGAGACGCCTGCGATGATGATGCGGACGGGGATGGCATCCCGAATGATCAGGTGCTGAATGCAGAGATGATTTCTTTGTCGTTTACGTTCCTGCTTGTTGACCCTTCGAGCGTCCAAGGCAGCTCACAAGTGTAGCGAATCTCCATCAAAAAGTCAGAAGGCACTCAGATTTAGTTTAGTTTTTATTGGCATGATAACTAAGGTTTAAAAACAAATCAATAAAACTGAAAACCACCCCCCACCGCCGCAAACTATTTGAAATCAACATTAGGCAAAAAATAAATACGATGCAAAGGCAACAAGCCTCTAGGACAAAACACATGAAGAAGACAGAGAATAGCAGGCAGTGACGACGCCAGTCAGTGTTGCAACCAGGTCATGTATCTGTCACAGAGTGCAATCCTATACCCCCGTTGCGCCGGCGCTAAGCTCTTGCGCCAGCTGAACGTTATAACAAATGTGCTGTCAAGTGTGTCCGCATCGGCACTATGGTGCTGGACCGGCGCAAGCAGCAGTGCTGGCGCTTGGGTGCCGCCATAACCATCGGCAGCGCTGGCCTTGTGCCAGTCAAGTATTGGTGTCGCATGGTCGGTGCAGGGCCTCCATGAGGGCGTTCTGGGGGCATAACTAGGCGGCGACGGGGGAAGTGATGCAAGACGACGGTAGTGCCATATCCTAAAGCCCATCCCCAGCCAGGGCAGCCCCAATTTGGGCTGCTCCTGTCCACGTTCCTCTGCTCCTGCAAAACAGCAGGCATAGGGGTGACCAGGGCTTACGCAGATGCAAGGGGAAAATCTCCCCTTGTCCTGCACGTTGCTGCCGCCGCCTCCTAATGGGCTTTAGGATACAGCCCTTATGTCGGCGTTACTGTGTCAGCCTTACTTAGGATTGCGCTGACAGTATTTTCTGGCCCCGATGCAATATCATAATAGATTTGCTAGTCTCTAAGCAAATCTAAAGATTTGCTCCTTCTTGTTTTCACTGCCATAAAATGTAACTTGTGAGAGTCGTAAAAATGTATGGCGTACTCCTGTTGTGGAGATGTTGTCAAGGGGCATTTGCCTTTCTCTCTTTCAGGATAATTGTGTTCTGGCTCCTAATGTTAACCAGAGAAATAGTGACCAAGATATCTTTGGCGATGCTTGTGACAATTGCCGCATGGCCTTAAACAATGATCAGCGAGACACAGACGGTGACGGCAAAGGAGATGCCTGTGATGATGATATGGATGGAGATGGTAGGTCAATCTTCACATGCAGCATCTGTGAAACTCACATCGCCATCCCCAACTACCCCAGTACGACTCCTGCAGGTTGGAAGACTCTCTAGGGTGGCATTGCATGGGCTTGCAGTCAGAAGTGAGAATCAGGGAAGTGCATGTTGAAATATTGGAGGTGTTCTCACCTCTTTAGCACCTGGTCTTAATAAAAAAGACATTTGTATTCTGTTCTTTCTCTAAGAAGCTTAGGATTATGTATGAGGCTATGAGGACAAAAAGAGACAAGAATCCTGTAAGATTGGCTGGACTGAAGATAGTAATTGGCCCTCCATCTCCCAGTGTGTTTTTGTGGTCAGGCAAGAACTTGAAATCAGGTTTCTCCCATCCAAACTCAGCATTTAAACCAAGGACCTACTCTGAACTCAGTTTTCACTTTACTGCATTGGTTCTCTATTCATAATCTTGCATACTCAAAAAGCAATGATGATTATCATTTCATTTAGGTATTAAGAATGTTTTGGATAACTGTCCGAGGGTTCCCAACCAAGAACAGAAAGACCGAGATAGTGATGGTGTGGGTGATGCTTGTGATAGCTGCCCTGACATTAGCAATCCTAATCAGGTAAGTGACGGTAGGAAAAACCTACAGAGAATTCCCAGTGGGGCTGTAGTGTAATTAAAGGTGATCAAAACAATACATGTGTCAAAACAATATGTGTGTCAGTTAATTGGGGAGGGGGGACATCTTTACTTTGGACCAGGGCAAATTAAGAGCCCAATCCTATCTGATCCAGCACTGATGATAAGCCAATGCTGGTATTGCAAAAGTGCTATAAGGCACTTCTACCACCAGTGGTGGGACGTGGTGATGCTGAGGGTTAAACCGCTGCTGCTGCTGGGCTTTCTGACCAGAAGGTTGGGAGTTCAAGACCATGCAATGGAGTGAGCTCCTTTTGCTTGTCCCAGCTCCTGCCAACCTAGCAGTTTGAAAGCACCTAAAAATGCAAGTAAATAAATAGGTAACAGTGTTCCGTGTGCTACGGCGTATAGTCATGCCGGCCACATGACCACGGAAGCTTGTCCTAGGACAAACGCCAGCTCTTCAGCTTAGAAACGGAGATGAGCTCTGCCCCCTACAGTCGGTCACAACTAGACCATTCGGTCGTGGGGAAACCTTTACCTTTTTTATCACCAGTGGTAAGCCCTTATTGATGGCCCAGCACCAGGCCCCAGCACCAGGAGGACCTGATGCAAAGCCGGCAGGCGGTAATGTGAGCTCTTTCAGGGCAGAATGGGCAGGGGGAAGGTCGGAGCCAGGGGGTGGGATAGGTGGCGGCCTTCAATGGTGCGAGGCTGAGGCACTGCTGTGCGCCAGCCGAATTCTGAGCGGGTGGGAGGGAAGAACTGGGTGGGGGATGGACGTGCCGGGTGGCGTACTGACCCAGAGAAGGGGTGGGGTTTGGGCCTCCATCCCCAGGCTGCACAGCCCCAATTTGGGCCATGCGGCTTCCTCAGCTCTACAGCTGCTATACAGCAGACACAGATCCAAGGAACCCAGAGGGAAGGCTGGAGCCTCCCCTCGGGAAAGGGCATGAATGTGCCTTTGCCCTGGGGAGGCTCTCCAATGCTCCAAAGCTGTGCTGGATACAGGGCAGGCCCGCCAGCCTCGCTGTTCCAGCGCAGTTTAGGATTGCACTGTAAATAATCTACATTTGTTTCCTAGCCCAGATTGAATGCCGAACCTGTGCACTGTTAAACATAGGTCAACTGAGATCCAATCATTCTCCAACATCATTCTCTCAAACATTAGTCCCCTGCTAATTTAGATTATTGAAAGCTGTGTTTGAATTCTGATGACTTGCAACAATGCAATCCTAACTTTTTTCCCCTCTGCAATTTTGCATGATGCTTGCTGACGTTCTGTTTCTGTTCACAGTCAGATGTTGACAATGACCTAGTTGGGGATTCCTGTGACACCAATCAAGACAGGTAGAGTCAATCTTCATCTCATATATGTGTTACAAGGACAGTTCTCATTTTGGACTGCACACACTATTAATACATGTGAAGGCCCAAAGTCAAGTGAGGCTGCAATCCTATGCACACTTTCCTGAGAGTAAGCCCCATTATAGGCAATAGAACTTACTTTGGAGTAGAAAAGCATATAATAGGATTGTGCTCTGAGCGGAAGTATCTTCTGACATGGGATCATTCTCCCCTTGAAAAAGAACAGCAAAGAGTCTTGTAAAACAGTAAGACTAACCATTTAGTTTCAGCATAAGCTTCTATAAACTACATTTCATCAGATGCATGGAGCAAAATCCTCAACGGGCAGGTAGGTAACAGAAAGAGATTCAGAAACAGGAAAAAAAAGGGTGTGGTCACCTCTGGGACAGAAGAGATGAAGTCAGTGACCATTATGGTTCTATGAAAAGCAAGAAATGCAGCCGGTAGAAATGCAAGAAATGCAGTCAAGTGCATGAGGTCTGGTTCAGCTAAATTATTCAGCAGTGTAGTGAGACATGAAGCCTTCATCTTTACTCAAGTCCAGTCAAGTTCCCTGGTGCAACAGTTTCTTTGGATTCTCTTTTGTTGTAAAATGATGACTCTCGAGTCCAGTGGTGTACCTTGGGGGGTCAAGGGGGGCAAATGATCCCCAGCAGGGATCAACACAGCGGCGTCATGCAGCCGGAACACTGGGCGGGAGGAACGGGTGAGCGGCAGCCCGCCCGTTGCGTACCGCTCCGTTTCGCCGTCTTCCCCGCCCCCATGGGGCGGGGAAGATGGCAAAACGGAGCGGTACGCAATGGGTGGGCTGCCGCTCATCCGTTCCTCCTGCCCAGCGTTCCGGCTGCATGACGCTGCTGGATCAACACCATGACACTCCCCCACTACCATCCAGAGCAGCTTTGAGCTACTCCAAGTGGCGCCAGCCCTCCAGGGCTGCCACTGCTCAGGTCAGGAACGGAGAGTCCTGGGAGACTGAAATGACCACCCCAGTTTCTGAATGTTGCCATGTGTTTTTTTTGGTCAGATTCGTGTCTACATATCCCATTGCATAGAGACTAACCTGTTTGTCCTATGCAGAAAGCAGAAGGGCATTGTTGGCAGATGATAGTTCATGTGCTAAAATTATTCAAGGATTTTCTCCCATTGTTTTTCTGAGGAAGTGATGGGGATGGGCACCAGGACAGCACGGACAACTGCCCCACAGTCATCAACAGCTCCCAGCTGGACACAGATAAGGATGGGTTGGGGGATGAATGTGATGACGATGATGATAATGATGGAATTCCAGACCTTATTCCACCGGGCCCAGATAATTGCCGGCTAGTCCCTAACCCAGAACAGGAAGATGACAACAGTAAGTGTGACCTATTTTTTTCTTCCACTCCTCCATCCATTGGTATTTATGCAGTGGGTACAATGACAATATAGTACTGTATAATGAACAAGGGAGATTGTCCTGAAGACTTTACCTGGGTCTTGACTATCCCAAAGTAGGACCTGAAAGTTTTGCCCATCAGGCCAGTTCAGATGATAGGTCCAACCTGCCTTGTCACTCTGCAGGGGGGGACATGAGCTTGCATGAGCCTTTGCCCCACAAAAATACCTTGCCCTCTAGCTACATACAATTGTGTGGAGGGTCATTCGTCCAAATCTCTCCTCGTGCAGTTTAAATACTACTTTAAATCTTACAGTGCAATTATAAAATCTCAGAACAGAGCACTTGGGAGGACTTGCATCAGCCCCTGGTCTGATGGGCTAACTCAAAGGTGGGAAATCCTAGGTTAGCTCCTTGAACAGCCTACTGGCCATGGTCAGGTGTTTTACCAATAGACCAGCAGATGCCAAGTTCAACAGATGGTTTGGCTAGGGCCTGTGATTCCCTGCTGCTTGAAGAATCTCAATACAAGAAATAACTGGCAGAGATTGACCGTGTGGCCAGTCTTCTCTCTCTCTCTCTCTCTCTCTCATTATGATTCAGCTGAACATTCTAGGGGTTCCCTAAGGGGAATGAGAAGAAAAGGAGAACAAAAGTTTGGATTCACCACAGAGGCAGTCAGAAACTGGTTTGTATAGAACATCCCATGAAACTCCTGTAGACCTATGAGAGTTACAATGAACATTAAGGATTTTCATTCAGTTATGGCTGTCACATGACATCCCATGTGTATTGTGCTTATGTGTCCAGGTGATGGAGTAGGTGATATCTGTGAATCAGATTTTGATCAAGACACTGTGATTGATCGGATTGACGTTTGTCCTGAGAATGCAGAGATCACCCTGACAGATTTCAGGGCTTATCAGACTGTGGTTCTGGATCCCGAAGGTGATGCTCAGATTGATCCCAACTGGGTAGTTTTGAACCAGGTAAAACACTTGGAGTATTTAAACGTAGAGTGGGAATGGCGGGCTTGGACACAAAGAAAGACTTCTCTCCAGACATGTTGGAATTAGTGAAACTTTGGGAAGTAGGGTTTTGAATCCAATACTATAGCTGGGATTCAGCAACGGTATCTATACAGTACAGGGAGAGCAAGGGATACAGAGTGGCTGATTGTATGGGAGGAGGCTGCAGGGGAGAAAGAAGGAGCCAGAAAGTATGAAGGCTGAGCATTCAGTGTATCTTAGCTACACATTCCAAATGTTCCCATGATTTCGATGACTAGCTATTTGCTTTGTAAAATAAAATAAGAAATGAGCAGGAAGCTACAGTAATTCTGTTTTCCCGACAGTGGAAGAAATGAACATCTTTTCCGTTCAGAATTTTTATTTATGAGCACATTCACTGTTTGAAATACCAAAGAAGACTTGTGTGGACTCACCAGGAGACACAGATGGGAGCATGAAAGGAGGGGAGCATTAGCAGGGGGAGAGCAATTGTCCCTCTTCACCCCAGCACAGTGTTTTTTCTAGTGGCTGTTGCTGATGGTGTTCTGCATTTTTTCAGATTGTGAGCCCTTTGGGACTGGGAACCATTTAACTTTATTATTACTATTTGCTTGTCAACAGCTTTGTGAACTTTGTGTTGAAAAGCGGTGTATAAATACTATTGATTGATTGATTGATTGATTGATTGATTGATTGATTGAAAGACATGTGGCCTTATTCACCTCTAAAGACACGACTCTAGCAAATAAAAACCCCTTTGTTTCAGTTCTGGGTTTCATTAATGGTACTTGTATTTTACAGGGAATGGAGATTGTGCAGACCATGAACAGTGATCCTGGACTTGCTGTGGGTAGGTGCAAATGTTTCTGCAATCACCCAGAAATCTCTGAACAGAAACAGGTTCCTACTTCTAAATCTCGGTGTCATTTGCTCAAAAGATGTCTATATCCTGCAGCAGCATCCAGGGTACAACAAGTGTTTACTCAGTCAGGCTCTGAGACCTACTTGTCAGGCAGTGGGGTGTGTGTGGGAGGGAGGAGTTCCAGAAACAGTTTTCATCTCCTTGATGGCCATTGAAGCTGGACCTGCACATGAAGGAGGGTTCAGATTCGTCTAGCCTTCGTATATTTGTGAGTGCATTAATGCACTCACAAATATACACCCATATTTGGTGTATGCAAATATACACCCATTGCTGCTGCCTCCCTACTGACCTGCTCCTCAACATGTCTTTAGCTGGACCAGAAGGTCCCTGGAGGCAGAAGTTATCTCCTTCCAGCAAAGGATCGCAGTGACCCTTCCCTCTAGTGCCGCTAATGTGATAGTCAGTGGCAGCACTTGAGGAAGAGATAACTCACTCCAGCCCAGCCTCCTCTCCTGTGCTCTCCAAGCAGAGTGGAGCAAGCCAGGCTGGCAGCAGGCCAGGAGAGGTCAAAGCGATTACTTCAGCCAGCCCTGTGGATGGGCCACTCCTGGCCCTAGTTTAGTGACAGAGCTTATGCTTTGCATGCAGAGTGTCCATGTACAGTCCTTGCTGTCTTTGTTTAAAGGCCCTCAAGAGAGCAGGGCAGAGAAAGGTGCCTGCTGGAGGCCTTGAAGAATTGCCATCAGGCAAGGATAGACTATGCAAGACTAGATGTAACCTAGACATGACTCTCCATAAGGAAGCCTCATAAAGCACTCAGCATCTGGTAATAAGGGGGGGGGTTGCAACTCCTCCTAGTGGTATAGCTTGAGGCTGTGGCTTCCAAAGGAAGATCATACTTATTTTAAAATATTTGTATCCCACCTTTCCGTTCCCCATTGGGTAGCATTAGTGGATCCAGTTTTATTGAGTGTATAAATATTCCTAATAATAGTACTACTAATAATCAATCTTATACTTACATATTGAACAGGCTACACAGCTTTCAATGGGGTTGATTTTGAAGGCACCTTCCATGTGAACACAGCCACTGACGACGACTACGCTGGCTTCATTTTTGGTTATCAAGACAGCTCCAGCTTTTACGTGGTGATGTGGAAGCAGACGGAGCAGACCTACTGGCAGGCAACTCCGTTCAGGGCTGTTGCAGAGCCTGGAATTCAGCTGAAGGTATTGGACTCAGTCGACGTGACCTTAATGCCGTCATCTAGTCATGTGCTAAGATGAAACTGGCCAACTGTTATCCAGTGTGGTTTCTGGCATCGTAAGCCTACTTGGGGGCATGGAGCTTCTTTTCCCATAACATCATGGAAAGACCATTCGTGTTTATGGTTTCCTTCGTAACTGAAAAAGAAATCTGGTTGTTGACTTCTTTTTGAACTTGTATCTGAATAGGCTGTTAAATCAAAGACTGGACCTGGAGAACACCTCAGGAATTCACTTTGGCACACAGGAGACACCAACGACCAAGTCAGATTGCTGTGGAAAGACCCCAGAAATGTTGGCTGGAAAGACAAAGTTTCCTACCGCTGGTTTCTGCAGCACAGACCTCAAGTTGGATATATTAGGTAGGGTTCGTGGTGCCATGGAAACGTCTTTTCTGACTTGTTCATGGTGTGGCACTCCTCTAAATCAAGTGTGTGCGCATGCACCTGTCCTGGGTCTCTTTGATAATGCCGTACAATTATTGTTTTCACCTGACAAGTAACAGAAGAGAGTTGAGAAATATTATGCATTCAACCAATGCCTGTTGGTAAGAGTATGGAACTTTGGGGCTTGAAACTCTGACTGTGAAGTCATAGGTGTAAAGCAGTGGTCAGGGAACAGGGGTAAATTACCCCAAATGGGGTAAAAATGAAATTCCTGGGGGTAATGGACAGATAAGAGTATGCCCCACCCCCTTTCCCTCATTCTTCCTTCATGACCAACGTTCCCTTTTCTGACCAATGGGAAGTTCCTTTCATGCTTGATGGATTTCCCTTGCTTTCAATAGGAGATTAGAAGCGGCAAGGTACTTGGCCCCCAATAGGCAGCGTTCCCCTCCCTTCCCAGGTGGCGAAGAATCGCCTTCGCGATAACAAATGACTTGTTATCGATCCTGCTGCTGGTAGAGGGAGAAGGAAGCAACAGCAGAGAAAATGGTGGCCGTGGCTGCAACTGCGGCGGTGCCGGGTGATGGGGGAGCCGGCGAGGCCAAGCCTATTCCGGGCAGCGAGGCCGGCGCAGACCCGCTCCCGGCTGGCACTCAGGCAGCCGTGGAGTTGGCGGTGCTCGATGCCAGGGAAGAGCCCGAACCAGCTCCGGGTGGGGAGGCCGAGGAGCTGCCGCCATCACCACCACCCAGGAGCCCGGCAGGGATGCGAGATGTGCAGGTGTGGGGGAGGCTCTGGTGAGCGGCTGAGGTGTGTGTGTGTGTGTGTGTGTGTGTGTGTGCGCATGTGCCCACAGGCACGCACGTGTGTGTGTGGGGGGGGGGGTTGAGAGGACTTCTGTGGATGTGCCTCTTTGCTTGTGAGCAGCTAGGGCTCTCCCTGGGTTTGCCTTGTCTTGCTGTCCCAAGGAGTGGGGCAGGCGGGCGAGCGAGCAGGGGGATGGCTGGGGTACCTGCGCCTGTGCAAGGAGTCAGGGACACAAAGGGAGGCGGGAGGCAACAAGGCAAGGCAAACAGCAGAAAACAAAAACAAAATCAGAACTGCTGTGGCTGGCCTCTGTGAGAGCCAGAGCCAGAGCCAGCCAGCCCCAATCTGAATTCATTATAGAGAGAAATCTTGTCCAAGCACCTGAACCTGTTGTCAAAAAGGTAAGCTAGTTGTAACCCAGAAGGGTTGAATTCTATTCTCTCAAGGTCTGCAGGTGTACCCAAACTCTTTACAACTTCATATTTACATAGCCTTAATTAAGCTCATTAATTAATCAAATAAAAAGCAATGGGTTCCAATATGTAATTTTTTTTCTTTTTTTCTGGCGGGGAGGGGGTAACGTCGGCGTATCTGAATATATTTTGGGGTAAAAGGTAAAAAAGTTCCCTGACCCCTAGTGTAAAGTCTTTCAGTAGCTGATGCTTTTCCAGGAAAAAAAAAATGCCTACTGGGGCTATACACTGAGGACTGCTTCATGACATTACATTTTTAGGTGTACAGCTCTGATGTTTAATGCATTCCTCAAAATGTATCATGCAGACCCATTCTTAGGAAAACTAGTACTGGCTACAGCAGTGGTCAGGGAACAGGGGTAAATTACCCCAAATGGGGTAAAAATGAAATTCCTGGGGGTAATGGACAGCTAGGAGTATGCCCCACCCCCTTTCCCCTCATCCTTCCTTCAGGACCAACGTTCTCTCTTCTGACCAATGGGAAGTTCCTCTCACGCTTGATGGATTTCCCTTGCTTCCAAGGGAAGGGATTAGAAGCGGCAAGGTACTTGCCCCCCCAATAGCCAGCGTTCCCCTCCCTTTCCAGGCAGCGAAGAAGGCCGTGGTTATCGATCCTGCTGCTGGTAGAGGGAAAAGGAAGCAACAGCAGAGAAAATGGAGGCCGTGGCTGCAACTGCAGCGGTGCTGGGTGATGGGGGAGCTGGCGAGGCCAAGCCTATTCTGGGCAGCGAGGCCGGCGCAGACCCACTCCCGGCTGGCACTCAGGCAGCTGGGGAGTCGGTGGTGCTCGACGCCAGGGAAGAGCCCGAACCAGCTCCAGGTGGGGAGGCCAAGGAGCTGCAGCCGTCGCCGCACCCAGGAGCCCGGCAGGGATGCGAGATGTGCAGGCGTGGGGGAGGCTCTGGTGAGCGGCTGAGGTATGTGTGTGCATGTGCCCGCAGGCGCGTGTGCGTGCGTGTATATGTGTGTGTGTGTGTGTTGAGAGGACTTCTGTGGATGCCTCTTTGCTTGTGAGCAGCTAAGGCTCTCCCTGGGTTTGCCTTGTCTTGCTGTCCCAAGGAGAGAGGGGGAGAGAGAGAGAGAGCGAGCGCCAGCCAGCCAGCCAGCCCCAATCTGAATTCATTATAGAGAGAAATCTTAAGTCCAAGCACCTAAACCTGTTGTCAAAAAGGTAAGCTAGTTGTAACCCAGAAGGGTTGAATTCTATTCTCTCAAGGTCTGCAGGTGTACCCAAACTCTTTACAACTTCATATTTACATAGCATTAATTAAACTCATTAATTAATCAAATAAAAGGCAATGGTTTCCAATACGTAATTTTTTTTCTTTTGTTCTGGTGCGGGGGGGGGTAATGTCAAGGGGGTGCCGTCGGCGTATCTAAATATATTTTGGCGTAAAAGGTAAAAAAGTTCCCTGACCCCTGGGCTACAGTTTCCTGTGAAGGGTATCTTGTTGGTTAATCCAGATTTATCAATGCATAATATGTGAAACAGGCCTGACTTAAAAAACTAGTAATTCTAACCCCAGAAAACTGCAGGTTGCAAAAAGCATTATAGGGCAGTGATCACCAGAAACCTTCCACAGCCACCACTACCATCCTGCCCGCTGGCTTGTGAGATTTTACCAGGCATTGCCAGCATGCTTTCAAGCCTGATTTCTTAGTCGTAAGGACTAGAAACATAACTTCGTAAAAAGGGAGATTGCCAGAATGCTGAATTGGATGTCCAGTAAACAAATGCTGTGCTTCTGTGGCACAGTTTAGGAATTAAGACATACATACATACCGCTGTATAAAACTGAGATCTGATTTTTGTCCAATCTACCCAGTAGAGTCTGTTCGAACTAGAAATATTGTAAGTGGCAAGTAAGAATGGAATTCACTTTTATACTCCAGCCCTTAGTCCATGTATACATCTAAAATGGCTACTTCCTTTGGTTTGAGCAACCATGCCCCTCTGCTGCCCAAAACATGCAGGTGTGAGTTATGTTCACAGTGGAGGAATATTACAAATCTGGCATGCCATTTTTCTCCACTGTCAGAAATCATCACCAAGCAAGTTTTCTTTTCAAACTAGTGGTGAGATCAACCAGCTCATTCCCCCACTTAATAATTGATAGGCAGCTTTTCCATTGGCTGTCATCACAATACTTGGCAATGGAGATAGCCAGCCCATTCAGCTGGGAGCTGTTGAGGTACAGTATGAACTGATGTATGTCCAGACTGCGAATCGACTCAAATCTTCCCCTTTTCTCCGCTCCATTCTGGGCCATGTGGTAGGATGCAACCCTCATATGCTGAGACTCTGGCCATTTCACGGGTGTGCTTGTAAAGAATCTCCAACCATGCAAGAGATGCTGCTCAGGTCATGACATATAAAAGGGAGGAAAGCTAGAAAATTGGCAATAGCAGGCAATGTTTTTCATTCCTGCATCAGTTCTGCACTGCAAGGGGGCCCAGTAGTGGTGCACGCAACCTGAGCTTCTACCTATTACACATTTGCAGTCAATTTTGAAACTTGAGTTTGT
This sequence comes from Lerista edwardsae, assembly GCA_029204185.1. Taxonomy (NCBI): domain Eukaryota; kingdom Metazoa; phylum Chordata; class Lepidosauria; order Squamata; family Scincidae; genus Lerista; species Lerista edwardsae. The sequence continues at coordinate 54,275,095 of JAJKFI010000001.1, forward strand.
GGAAGGCCCCCAAAACACTCAAGCACACATTGGCCTAGGTCAGGACTTAGCTCCATCTAACACAGTGGGACTTGCTTCTGTGTGTGTCGACACAAAGGATCAGGCTGCATAAATGTTTACGTTTTATTTGTTCCATTTTCAAAGGGCAAGATTTTATGAAGGTTCTGAACTGGTAGCAGATTCCGGGGTAACCATAGACACCACCATGCGAGGAGGAAGACTTGGCGTTTTCTGCTTCTCTCAGGAAAACATTATTTGGTCCAATCTAAAGTATCGCTGCAATGGTAACATTTCTCTTACATCATTCTCTTGCAATACCAAGTCATGGTTGTAGAAAATAAACTGTTGAAAGAAGATTGCACCATTGGCAGTCGTAGGGAAGGCTACTGCAGGCCTTGTCTAATGTGACTTGATGTGTCTCTGGGCCAGGGGCGTAGCTACTGAAAGTGTAGCCCAGTGCAGAGGGCAAAATATTGCCCTGGAAGCAGCATCAAAACAGGAAGTGATGTCACAGTTGTATTTTCATTTTCTCTGGTTTTTTGCCATAACTTTTGATAGAGGAAAAGGTATTACACTCTGGCTTGTTTCATTGCATTTTGCATTAAATTTAATGTCCAATGCTATATAACATGATGGTTTTAGTCATACATACCAAGGTTTACACAATTTTGGCCACTAGTGTCAAGCTCAGCTTCTTGCCTGGTGCAATTACACCCACCCTGCACTTCTTTAGTTATGCTCTGGGCAAATTCAGCTGACCATACCTACTGAATACACACTTTGGAGCTTTGAAGGTGTACATGTAGCAATCACTAAAAAAACACATGCGTGTAATGTATGTATACATGATACTGAACAAAAATAACATTTGCACTGAATTTTCTCTGTCTACTTCCATGATGGGTGGGCGCATGGCCATGTTTGTCAATCCTATGCATGCTTAGCACCATTGAATTTGGTGAGATTTACTTTCAAGTAAACATGCATAGGAGTGGACTGCAAAGCCACAATCAGATTGACAGAAGAAAATTCTTCTGTACAAGGAACATTTTTTCATTTTTCCAAATCTGAACATTGAAAATAAACTGCTCATCAGTTCCAGAGCAGTGACAGAAGCTGATCTTGTGTCTCTTCCTTTTTAGATACTATCCCAGAGGACTTCCAAGAATTTCAAGCTCAGCAGTATGGAGTTGGAGATCTTTAAGAGCTACTCAGAGGGAAAGTTGCCGGGGCAAACAATAAAGCAAATTAAATTCTTATGACTTTTTTTGGTGCAAGTCCATACTACTTGTTATTGGTGAAAACTGTCAGACATTTTTATATATAATGTTGAAATAAAAAGATAAATAAGCTGGGGATTTAACTTTGTTTTGACATTCTTTTAAGATAAAACAGTGAAGGTACAATCTGCGTTTTTTTAGATTGTGAACCCTTTTGGGACAGGGAGTCATTTAACTTTTTTATTTTTTGCCTGTAAACCGCTTTGTGAACTTCTTGTTGAAAAGTGGTATATAAATACAATTGATTGATAATCCTGCAATACTGGTGAGTATGCAAATAATCAGGAAATAGGACACCCAAACACGTGAAGATTAAGAATTTAATTTCAACATACCAAGAAACAGCATGTTTTCCTGAAAGAAATGTTTTCATGGTTCCACCAAGATACTGGAAAAGTGTTAATATTTTATGTTAATACATAAAAGCCTAAAGATATCAAAGGCCCAGTCTGGTATTCTTAGAAAGTAAAAGTAGGTGTAGACTATACAACTTCAAACTAATGCAACAGTCCTCTATACAATAAATCATTATACAAAATACTAATACAAAACTAGGTAGATGCGCCACAGAGGGTTAACCTAGATTCTTCTTCCTTTGGGAAAGCATTCCATCCAGTGAACCCCCAACTCTGGCTGAAATCACAATCCAAACAAGTTTACCACTTCATCTGCAATTCGTGAGCACTGGGCCAATTGTACTCTTCGTCTCCCACACACAAAGTGGGGCCATTGCTGACCCTGTGAGCAGTTTAGCTGTCCACTAGGTGGCACCAGCCTACACTTTCCAGCTCAAGATGTCAAAATGAGTCAAAGCATAGTATAGTTGTTCCATGTACTTCATATATTACTGACAATTTTAAATGTTGCTCCAAAACACAATTCCCTTGCTTTCCAGAATCTGACCTGATCATTCCTAGAGATAACCTTATGTAGCAGATCACCTGCTATACTCTAATTGTGACCTTTATGCATTAGTTTTACCCTACCTTTCCTTCAAGGAGTTCAAGGTGACTATCCTATCCCTCTCCTCTCCATATTATTCTAACAATAAAAACCTTTGAGGTAGGTTAGGGCCCAGTGAAAAACCATAATTAGCAGACATTTGAACCTGGTTCCCTATTCCCAATTTAAAGTTCAAAACTCTATCATTACACACTAGCCTTCAACTCAACTCACACCTTTTGAAAGTGAGCCAAACATTTTGCAGTTTTCCCCACAGTCCTTTACAATATTATTTATTTTTATTTATTTAAGAAATTTCTACCCCGCCTTTCCTCTGCCAAGGCAGATGTCCAAGGCGGCTTACAATATTAAAAAGGATAAAAATAAAATATAACAGTTAACATTAAAAACAGTTAAAAACAGTATTAAACAATAAACAATCAAGATTAAAAAACACAAACAATTTAAAAACAATTAAAAAATAAAATAAGACACAAGCCCCGTGGATCATAATAACCAGCCAGCCAACCTGTCAGCAATTAAAAGCTTTTTGGAATAAAAAGGTCTTCAGCCCCCGCCGAAATGTAAACAGAGAGGGAGCAGTTCTCAATTCGAGGGGAAGGGTGTTCCAGAGTTGGGGGGCCACCACCGAGAAGGCCCTCTTCCTGGCCGCCACTCCTCTTACTTCTCCTGGTGGCGGCACAGTCAGAAGGGCCCCCCCCAGATGATCTAAGAGTACAGGTTGGATTATATAGAAGGAGGCGGTCCCTCAAATACCCCGGACCCGAGCCGTAAAGGGCTTTAAAAGTCAAAACTAGCACTTTGAATTGGGCCCGGAACAGAACCGGCAGCCAGTGTAGTCGCCGAAGCAGCGGCTCGACAGAGTCAAACCGACGTGCCCCAGCAACCACCCGAGCCGCCGCGTTCTGTACTAGTTGTAATTTCCGGACCGTCTTCAAAGGCAGCCCCACGTAGAGCGCATTGCAATAATCTAATCTTGATGTCACTAGGGCATGGGTCACTGTGGCCAGGTCCGCACAGCTCAGGTACGGCCGCAGCTGGCGAATCAGCCGAAGCTGAGCAAAGGCTCCCCTGGCCACCGCCGCCACCTGGGACTCCAGGTGTAGTTGTGAATCCAGGAGAACCCCCAAGCTGCGAACCTGCTCCTTCAGAGGAAGTGCGACCCCATTCAGAGCAGGACGATAGTCCAATACCCGAGCTGTGGATTTCCGAACCAAAAGCACCTCTGTCTTATCCGGATTTAATTTCAGCTTGTGCGCCCGCATCCAGCCCCCAACTGCCTCCAGACAGCGATCCAGGACCTCAACCGCCTCCTCAGAATCAGGGGGAAAGGAGAGATAAAGTTGGGTGTCATCAGCATATTGATGGCACCCCACTCCGAACCCCCGGATGACCTCTCCCAGCGGTTTCATGTAGATGTTAAACAGCATGGGGGATAAGATGGAACCTTGCGGCACCCCGAACCTAAGAGGTCGGGGTGCCGAACAAGAGTCCCCCAGCACCACCTTCTGGGATCTGTCAGCCAGGAAGGAGCGGAACCACTTCAGAACAGTGCCTCCAAGCCCCAACCCGGCCAATCGACCCAGAAGGACACCATGGTCGATGGTGTCGAAAGCCGCCGAGAGGTCCAGCAGGACTAACAGGGTCGCACTTCCCCCGTCCATCCCCCGGCGAAGGTCATCCACCAAGGCAGTCTCCGTCCCGAACCCCGGCCTGAAGCCAGATTGGAATGGGTCCAGATAATCCGTTTCCTCCAGAACCCTCTGAAGCTGGGACGCCACCACCCGCTCAATCACCTTGCCCAGAAATGGGATATTGGAGACTGGCCGAAAGTTGTTTAAATTTGAGGGATCCAGGGAGGGCTTCTTCAGGAGGGGGCGAACCACCGCCCGCTTCAAAGCAGGCGGGAGCACCCCCTCCTTCAGAGATGCATTCACTACCCTCCCCGTCCACTCGGTCAGCCCTCCCCCGGCAGCTCTAAGTAGCCATGCCGGGCAAGCAGCAGGTCTCACACTCCAGAGAATCCTGTCCACATCCTCAGGCTCTACAAACTGAAAAGAATCCCAAATGATAGGATAGACAGGTTCCCCGGGGACATCACTAGATCTGCCCACAGCAGCGTCCAAGTCATGCCGGATCTGATCGACCTTGTCTGCAAAATGTCTAGCGAACTCGTCACAGCGAGCCTCTGTGTGCTCCTCCCTACCAGTAAGGGGGGGCAAGATGTAACAGATTGCGGACCACACGGAAGAGCTCAGCCGGACAGTTCTCCACAATAGAGGTGGTTACACTGAGGGAGCAATCCTAACCTGCAGTTAGGCCGTCACAGTTAGGCCAACAAAGCTTGGCCAGCACAAGAGACAAAGCTGTAAAGTATGTTTGAACCACAGGGGACAGCACACAGATGTGCACCATCCTCTCTGACTCCAAGAGTGGTCCAAGCATGCTTTACAGTGGCCCGGGTGCCAGCCAAACTCTGCCAGCCTAATTCCAGGTTAGGTTTGGGCTCTGAAAAGTATTCATAAAGAGTAATTGCAATTGTACTAATCAACAATGGTGTGTATTGTTTGGTTTTGCATTTCTTGAACACACACAAACCGGGAGCCTGCTTATACCTTCTGATCTTTAATACATTTGGTGATGATTTTTCCATTGTTCTGTCCCACTCTGTTCTGGGCTTATGAGACATCCTAGCAGATGATCAGAATGATCAAAAGGAGATGCACAGTAAGAGTGATTCAAGACAAGCAAGTTATTTCTATGTTGTTTGGATACTTTATTTCTATGGAGCCCCTGGTTAACCTCTGCCACAACATTAGAGGAAAGCAGAGAGCTTTATTTTTAGAAATCGACAGTCTACATATGTTTTAACAAACATTGGGTTTCTCCAATATCTGTATCCCTATCTCTAGTATAAATTTAGCAAGAACCTAGCAACTTTGAAGCAAGCTGCGGGCAAGTTCCAGCTATACTATGCCTAATTATAACTTGCAAGTTTTCCGTTGCAAAATTAGAGATCAAGAGCTTCAATAAGTAAAGGATGAATCAGATGGCCAAATTCTCCCTAAATTAGCCTGTAATCCTGTCCATACTTGCTTGGAGTAAGTCCCATTGAAAATAGGACTTACTTCTGAGTAGACACGCAAAGGATTGTGTCCACATTCCCCTTACCCCCCTGCTTTCCTGCCCCCAATCAAAAGTTGAGTGAAATATAGTGTGCAGATGTAACTTAAGACAAATCATTGGCTCAGTTAAAATAACTTTTCATTTAATGAGTATTTCTGAATTTAAAAGCTGCTTCACTAGATTCTGGTTTGTTTCCCAACTCCCTCTTCTGTTAATGCAAGGCACTTCTGTCTGCATGAAGGGGGAAAATGTTTGCCAATCTCCCCCTTAAACCTACAGCCATCCACACTGCAGATGCATTCTAGAAAGTCTTCCAACTCTCTGGACATGTTCAATGAGTGCCACAGGCTCCTGTGTTGAGGAGGCAGCAATGTCTGTGCACCCTTTATGATACAACTCACCGTTCTTTCCTTGTGTTACTGTTGGAATATCCATCGGAACACATCTTTCCCAGCCAAATGCATAAATTTTGATTTAAAGTGCATTGTGCTGAACCATGAAGCTATCTACCTCCAGCAATGAAACTATGAAAGTCATTGCTTCTTAAAAGCTTAGCAAAAGTGGTTCCCAAATTTTTTCAACTGCCAGCTCCCTTGACATACTGGGCTAGTGACTGCTGCTCCCCATTAGGGCTACAATCTTGTATAGCGCTGTTGGGTTTTCACAAGGATTTCGCAGTTTCCCTAACCGGTTTCTGCAGCTTCCCAGGGAGCCAAGCCTCACGGTTTGGGAACCACTGGCTTAACATTATATTGCAGTCAAAACCTTAATCTAGGATTCTTGTCAGCTCTCTCACAAGGCAAGTCTATCCAGGCTACAGTTCAGTTATATTTGCTAATTTATTGACATTGTGCATGAATTTGAGGCCATGCATTGATTACTTACAACAGCTTTGAAAGAGAATCATAAGACTTATATGCAAATAGAAGACAGGCAAATTGAAGAGGTCATATGGCAATACTTTTGAGGAAGCAGCTGGATAATTTCTTTTAGTTTTAGGAATCAACTTTTAAAAATTCTTTAACAATTAACCTAAAGCTCATCAGTGGGGTATAAACTAGACCTTGGGACCTTATGATTAATCTTACCCTCTAAAGCCAACATCAATATATCTGACTCTGTTGAAATGGTACACAAATTAAAAACTAAAATTTGAAGCAAAATTATTTCACATGGATTTTGAAAAACAGAACACACAAAATGCTATTAGTTCAGTTTCAAAGTTTATTGGCCAGTTAAACAATTACATCTATAATACTTTCACACTATTCCTAGAAAACCCAACAGCCTACTTTAAACACAATATGCCAAACCCTCCCATAATATACTGTAATCTTAACTGAGTTTAAGACTCAACATGTTCCATTTCAGTAACAGTTCTAAACAGAATCCCCACACAGATTTGAAAAGACCGAGGTCGTATCAAAAGACTTAAAAAAATTAACATTTAAAAAATTCTTTATGAAGAACATCATATTCTGTATTCAAATTTAAAAACTCACATGAAAAAATGACTAAATAAGAAGTTAGAAAAACAAGTGTTACGTTATGATGAAGTGAAAATATTAAAAGCTGGTAATACATCTGAAGGACTGCTTCTAATAAAAGGCTGGCAAAATGTTGTGTGCAAATGCTGCTGAAATGAATGGGTATGGAATGGAAACTCTGCACATGAACAGTGGCCATCCATTTCAATAAAGCTACTGCAGAAATGCTCAGCCAATTTTACACAATGCTCCCCAAAACCACCGAAAAAACCCCAGTTAATAGTTTATCCTTTAGAACAAAAATTGTGCAACTTTACGAAGATTCCCATCAACCTTTCCTAAATAGTATCATTTTCTGCATGAGAATTCTTTGGCAAAAAAATGCAGCACCACTGCTGCTAAACCCCAAACTTTCTGACAAAACTGTTTTTCAAAAGCTGATGCTCAAAGGTTGAAAAGATGGAAAAATTTGACATAGAAAATGCAGGTTTTACAAGCCTTGTTTCAATGGCTTATGAACTTCAGTAGTTAACATACTCAAACTGGCTTAGAGGAAGAGCCAATTTTATAGAATCGAAACACAACGGGACTTCTTGATAATGCACTGTCAGATGTGGAACAGTATGCAACACATGATCATCTGCGATTATTAATAAATTCAGTGGATTTAAGGCTGTAAAAAGCTGTGCGACAATATAAATAATGAAAAAGGCCAATGCTCACTAATCATACAATGAATGGCATTATACCCCACTAGACTCATCGATGTGCACGATGCCTTAATTTTGTTTTGCAGAATTCTGTCCTTCAGATTATAAAGTACAAAGACACATTACTTCAGAAGGGAAGAGGGTCAGTAGTGTAAGAACTTTACATTTTAACATGGTCCCTGGGCAGCCGTTTGGCATGGTCCGGAACGACCACCAGCGTGTTAGTGCCTCACTTTGCCATTTGCAGTTCCAGCCACGGCATGACAGGTTGGGCACAGGCAGAGGGTCCACACCCATCAGAGGGCCCACTTGACTCAACCCCTGAACTGTCACAGCACTGGTGGCAGTGGTGACGCCAAACGTGGCAGCAGGAAAAGAGCATTGGGGGCACCCAGTCCAGGGCTTGCCCCAGGACTCCCAGCAAACTGGTCCAATTGCACTGTGCAATTACAATCAATTGCATTAAGGATGATTGTTCCTCTTTCCAGACATTAGAATACGGAGTCAACATTAGAAAAGTCCCCAAGATATAATTCTAGCAAGAATTGGAGATGATAAAGGTCACTTTTAAGAACAGTAGCACCACTTCTTCCTGAGCTTATTCTAGCTCTCTTTTCCAGCTCACTCAAAAGGCAAGGATCACCCTATGCGAATTACCTAATAAGTTGTAAAGTTCATCTCTTGTGTACAATTCTCAAACTCTGATTTTTAGAGACTGGAACCCCCCCCCCCCCTGCATTTTCAAGAACATATAAATACACTGAGGAGAGCTAGAATTTACCAAAATCACAGTAGGTCCAATATCCAGAATTTAATTAAGGTAGCATTTAATGTCAGCCTATCCATGAGGCTGTGTGATGCAAGCTGCATCAGTCATGATTCAGAGTCTGTTACTGATTGCCTCTAGCCTGCTGCAATGACCTGCAATGGTTTCTGCAACGATCTGCTTTCTGTCCACTAGATCAGAGCATCTGCCTCCTTACTTTGCTCCCGGTGCAGTTTCTTCAAAGGTGCAAGTGCGGGACTCCCAGTTTGATTTGAAGATCCGGATTCAAATCCCCACTCAGCCATGGAGCTTCCTGGGTGACATTAGGCCAGTCACTAGTTCTCAAGCCTCACCTACCTCACAGGGCTGTTAGGACAAAAGGGGAACACTATGTATACCATCCTGATCTCTTCGGAGGAAGGGAGATATAGAAATATGAATAATAATTTGCAGGGACTGTGCCAATGAAAGGAGCTCTGTCATCTGTGTGGGCCCTTTAAATCAAACAGCTTTGGGGGAAAAAAAAGCAAGGTAAGGAACTTGTCTGTATGTGTGCAGCAAAGGCAGCAGCAGACCCAAGGCAGCATCTGGTGGCATTCTGGGTTGTGCCACCCCAGTAATATTGCTGCAAAAGGACTTGCTTGGGACAGCATAAATGACTATTTAATATACAATTAGAGACATGCTAATTCTCAAGCATTACAATTTTCCAATTTTCCTAGGTTGCTTTTTTAACACACAACCTAAATAATCTGACCAGGGTAATACCCTGGTCAGATTAGAAGCCTAGCATTTGAAAACTGGGCTTCCTTCATACCCTGATTGGCTCAGTTTCCTGATACTGACATGTTCTGCTTTAGAACAGGCTCTCCCACTACAAAGTAGCTGAGGGTGCAGCTTCACTATATACACGTGTGACCCCCTAGCTTCATAGGCTCAGCAAGGCCTGCAAATATTACTATGGGAAGGCATAAATAAGAAAATAAATAAAGTGTAAGACAAAGCAGGAAAGGTGATACCATCTATTGGCTCAACCCTTGGCTAGTGGGGAGAAATGCAAGTATTTTACCCTGCTTTGCACAGAAGCCTGCAGTCCTCGGTTGTCAACAGATGGCTGCCACTCCAACCTTTAGAAAAGGTAAAATGAAAGCAGCTGCTGCAACTAATACAGTGCATGAGAATCAAAGCTGGTTAACACCACGCAGGCAGGCAACACCATTACACTAATGTACTCTTTTCTTTTAACTAAGCTACTTTTAATTTTCTTTGCTGGAACTTGACAGCCCATGGTTAGAAGAATGCTATTACTAAATGACTGCCAATCATTTCTTTGACTTGTGTAAATTGTGGCATATTAAACTTTTTAATAAAAAACGGTGTGTGCCTACAACCAAGCCATACACTAACGTCTGGAGTGCATGTATCCATGAGACCAATGATTAAAATGGCTTAGTGTGATTTAGAATGTTAAGTTTCCCTCTTCTAAGATTATTCCTCCATCATACAAGACACTGTATGTCTTTAAATGCATGTATGTCTTTAAAAGTCAGCTCTAAACATAGTGACAGACTCCAACTGGATTTTAGCAGGCAGCAAAAAAGGCATGGGCTCCCAAATTCAATGCCAAATTAGGAGCAGGAAAGGCAAAATGTTAATTGTTCATGCAGCGTTCAAAACTCCAGATATTATAAGTATTTGCTTTTTCTATAATCTCTTTCCACAATTGCACTTGGGGATGTAAAATGTACTTGGGGATGAAATGTGATATCTAAAAAGTGACAAACAATAAGTCCTGCTGGAAAGAATGTTCAATAACCTTACCCTGAAGAATAATTAGGGATATCTTGCAAGGTAAGGTCCTACATTCCCTTTCATTAGGTCACAGTTGCAGAAGGACGGTCATTTATATTCACTTAACCCTTGCAGATAAAGGAACCCTCTCAGATATGTTAGAGGAGCTCAGATTAAAATGGCGTAACTTATATTTTGATTATTGGTTCCGTTCAGAAAATCTTATTAGACGCATTTCCTCCCAGAGTAGTCCATAATTGTTCATTAATTGCACTGACATTTACAGTGTATCGTCCTAGTCAATCAGGGCGCAATCTGACCAAATTTCCAGCTCTGAGGTAAGGGTAATGGAGCTCTGAGGTGAGGGAACAAACATTCCCTTACCTTGAGGAGGCCTCTGTGACTATTATTCCACTGCAGGATGCAGCACATGCCCCATTGGCACAGCTAGGTCAGTGCTGGGAAGCAGGTTAGGACTGCACCCTCATTTAGACTCCACCACATGGATGCCCATTTATAAAGGTGCCTTTCATTAATGCTACAAATAAATATCTCTTTTACAAGTACTTTTCTTCCACAATCCACATTTGTAATAATTTACGATGAGTATCGAATATAGGAAATATAACCCTCCACCCTTGACCAGATGCTATGATTACTATGATACCCCATCTACCCCAGTCAAATTTTAAACTCATTTCTGTAATGTCATTCAAGTGTCTGTTTCACGTATCAGCAAAATCACGTGGAGGTGGGTAAATGAGGTCTGTGCCCTGATATGTCAGCATCAGTCTTATTGCAAAAGCCGTATACAAGGAGGGTAGGAAAGGCTTTAACTTCTCTGACAGGAGACCTTGTGTGTTTTACGGGAACAACACAATATGTTTGCACAATAGACTGTCCATAATTTAAAAGCTACTTATTCTAAGATGCTTAACACTATCCATATTTTCAAGCTCCAGACTGAGACACTGCTTTTGACTAGACGTGTTCCTTCAGGCTTTTAAAAACCAGGCTCAAAATGTAAAGTTTCATATGAGAGAAAGTGGTATCCTAACCAGCAACGTTGATATATCGTAGATAGGCATTTTTCCATTCCTTAAACCCCCAGGCTTGTAGCCGAAGTTTCACACTGAGAATTCTCTGGTCGGACAGCAAAAAGGAGCAAGAAGAGTCCATAAATAGAGGAGGACACACATCCAACAGGAAGCCATCTTAATCCAGAACGTGGACCAGGTTGCAGCAAAGAATGTTTCAATCGCAGCACTTTCGTAACTACAATAAATGTAAATAAGCAGAGGTTAATACTGTAGATGTGCATGTAATGGGACAATTAAATCTAATTTCTCTTGAATCAAAGGGGGAAATGTGAAGCACGCCTACAGTGTCTACATGTTCTCCTTTGTTTAAAGAGCCTGCACAGATGAAAGAGTGATCTTGCTTCTTTCCACACTGGGCTCCTGTAAAGAGGAAGGTGAGGGAGCCAGAATTCCTTCCTCCTTATGGGATCTTTACACAAAACCAGGCAATACAGGGCACGCTGGGAGCTGTACAAATGTTATATATTTACCACTTTAAGTACTGTTAGGATTACACGGCAATACATGTTAAACGCTTTGAATAGTTGGAAGTGCTATACAAAAACTTAGTACTCAATATTAACTGTGATTTCAGATTATGAATAAATAAAACAGCACCAACACTTACTTCCCTCTATTCCTATCCTCTGCTTCCTGTTTCTCAGTGACTCATTGATCCTTCCCTATCTCATGATGGCTGTTTATGTACAGCAGTGCTACACATGTTTACCCAGACGTGGGTTCCACTGTGCTCAATGCGAATTCCCAGTTAAGCGGACATAAGATTGCAACCCTCTGGTAATGGACCTTAACATTTTAGAAGCTATAAATAGCTTCTAATACAGGACTCTCCAAATCCCAGCCTGCAGGCCAGATCCAAGGTTTGGGGAAATCTTCCCATCTATGAGCAGTGCTTACTGTTTCACTGTAGCGCCGCTCCATTTCCAAGGCAATCAGGTGCCACGGATGCTCTGGGCAGTTATGTCTGCCTGGGCATCCTGTTGCACAGCCTTCTAGGATGCTGGACAATAGATGCAACTGCCCAAGGCATCCTTGGCACCACACTGGCTTGGAAATGGAGTGGCGTTGCAGAACAACTCAGGATGGAGAGGGAGTTTATAGGATACAGCAATTTCCAGTTTGGAGACTGCTGTCCTAACGGATTCCCCTTTTTTATGTGCATGTCAACACTGAAGTCTAAAAGGTTGACGAGGGAGGACTTGCAGGGATGAGGGAAGATTTGCAAAAATCTTGCTGATTTGTTCTCAGCAAGGCTTATTCTTCTGTTTAACCATTCTAGTGTTTAACATTACTTTCTGATAAGTAAGCCAAGGCAGAAACTAGGCTGATGGGTTTTATTTTTCTGGTTCTCCTCCTAGATCTCTCTTTAAAAAACAAAACAAAACAGTGCTATATTCCAAGCCTCAGTAAAGAACCAGATTTAATAATAAGGTACATACAAAAAAGTTTAGCATTCTGCGTTCTTTTAAGAATTTCTGGATGAATGTCATCCAGCCCTGGTAATGTGGTAATTTCTAATATATTGCATGATATGACAATTCACTCTAAAATGTTGCCCTGTGTTGCTTCTATTTAACACAGCTGCTAAAAACAATGACTCAGGTATGAACAACTTGTTCAGATATACACCAAGTGAAGGATACCTCACTATCCAATTAAAACAGGGCAATAAAAAACACAGAAGCCTCTACACATAGGTTTATATTGCATATTTGAAATATATATTGCTGCACATCCTATTGCATATATTGCTGCACACCCTATTGAATCTTACCAGTCCTGTAAGAGGTCTAAATTATTTGTCTCATCTCACAAGCAATGGGCTGAGAAAATAGTGGTTTGTGCAGGGCCACCTGGCAGGTTTGCAGTTAAGGGGAGACTTGACCAAGAACGGAAGTTAACAACTCACACTGAGCCATAATGCAGTTCAAGTGCTAAAAAATCCCTTTTGAAAAGCTGACTTACTGGAACCAGTGGGTAATGGTCATCATCACGTAGAGAGAAGCCAGGAAAAACACGAAGTGGAAATAGGCGTAGCTATATACAGTGCCCTTTTTTTCATCATAAATTACTTTTTGGCCACCCCTTCCGTCAACATGCTCATCAGCATCAGCTGTACAAATCAAACAAAAAAAAATTCATTTGAACATTTTGAATTTCTTTTAGGGCACAATCCTATCCTGGACTTTGGCCAGCATAGTCTGGCTGGCACAAGTCTGGCCACCATAAAGTGTGTTTGGACCACTCTCGGTGTCAGGGAGGATGGCGCACATTTGTGGATCTGAGAGTGATCCAAACATGTTTTACGGTGCCCCTTGTGCCGGCCAAACTTTGCTGGCCTAACTGTGCTGGCCTAAATCCAGGTTAGGATTGTGCCCTTAATATCCCACTTTTTAGTTTAACTCAACCTGTTCTTTTACAAGCAGAAGACAACTCTCACTAGTGCAAGGAACACTCCTCATTTTGCTCTTTCTTCCCCTGCAGCCCCACCACTCCACATTCCAGCTCACATCACTGTGGGCAGTTCCCCAGTTCTTAAGAGCTGCTTTTCAGGGACACTGGAGCTGAAAACCCCTGTAAGTTCTGCTTGCGCATTCTTTTTCAGGAAAAAAAGCCAACCACAAAATGTTTAAAACAATCCCCTGCTAACTGGGCAAGAGGCACTTTTTCCAGTGGTACACAGGGGGAGACTAATTGTCCTTCATTAAAGCACAGTGTCTTTCCCAGTGGCTGTTTGCTGGTGTTTCTTCTGCATCTTTTTTCGGTTGTAAGCCTTTTCAGGACAGCTGTAAAATGGTTTCTTATCCCAGCTGACAACATACTGTGGATGGGACACAAATGGTCACCACAGAAATGCCACGAAGTACATGCTATTACAATTAATTCTATCCACCCCCCCCAACCCCCCCCACACACACCGTGGCAGAAAAATAAAACAAGCTATTTTCCAGCCACATATATTGATTTCTTCTATTTTTATATTTCTTTTAAAGCTGTGCCTGTAATTAACATCTCTGTGGTTAGACTTTTAAGTTGAATGCTTCTCTGGTGCAGTGATATACTTTCCTCACACACCACAGCAGAACTTCAAAAAAACTGTAGCATGATGGAAAGGAACAAGACTTCAAAAGCAAATTTTATATAATACCCATGTATTAAGGTATATCGTCTTTGAATTTAAGAATGTTTTATATTTAAGCCTTCTGAAAACATCCAACCAACAACCAACAGGTACTTATATACCGCTTTTCAACACGAAGTTCACAAAGCGGTATACAGGCAATATACTGATTGTACAGATTATTTCTTACCTTCTCCATCTGGAGTACAGCAGAAGAAGCAGCGGGCTACCTATAAAGCAACAGAGAAAGCAACAGAGAAAGAAGTAAAATCTTTATTCATCAAGACAAAAAATCTAACACATATCCCAAATTACAAATCTTTTCCAAAAATATTTAGCAGTATACAAACAAGAAGCTTTCAATTTTTTAAACAGCCAAATTGATAAGCATATGGAGACCATGATGCTAATGTTCAGCAAGTTATGCTAAGGTGCTAAAAACATGTATTATACAAAAAAAAAAACTTGTATTCATGAAGGAAATCACAAAACACCTTATTTCATGAAAAGCTCACTGATTTTCAAACAGCGACAGCATAATGAAGTAGAATTAAAAGGCAGGATGCTTTTTGAGATTAGACAGAGAAATTATTCATAAATATATTTATTCATTTCAGTGGAGATATGAACAGGATTACAATTTTCTACAAATTAGTTATACAGACTAAATTCAAGCGAAAAAGGACCCCCGCATTATCCACAGCCTGTCATCTGTGGGACCCGCCCCCAAGCTCAGCTCTGGTTGAGTCCGAAGTCTGGTAGGCCCCCCAAAAACCCATGGATTTGAATATCTGTGGTATTCCTTATCCATGCAGAAGCCCTGGAAAGGAACCCCTGAGATAATGAGGGATACTGTATAATGATATTCTTTTTTCTGTTATTGCTAAATAAAACCTCTTTGCAATCACATCATTGAACCCAGCTGCGGGGTCTTAGATCTCAATGAGAAAACTGAGCCAGGGCACCATCACAATATAGATTTCTTAAAACAATTAGCATTTGTAAGTGCTTTACATAAAGTTGTCATCTTGTTATACATCCTATAACGGTAAGACTTTTTATACCCGTATTGCAGAAAGATGGCTGGTGCTAAAAGGAAGCAGCTTGCCACTAAGGCCACCAAATGAACCGACGGCAAAGTTGAAATTTGAACAAAGAAGTTCTGCTTTGCAGTTCAGTCTTAGTACCATGGTATACCAGTATTCTAGTTGTGTACTAAGCAATGCAACAAACAAGTATCTTTTTCCTCTATAGACCAGCGATTTTATCCGAGTTTATTTTTTTAAATAAATTACCAAGAAATTACTCTTCCCCCCCGTACTTTTTGTTTTTTTACATTTTATTTCTGCCAGCATGTAATTAAATCTTTGTGTTTTACACCTCATTTCCCTCCACTGTAGCTTCTTGCATGCAGACTAACTGCAGGCTAGCCCACTCCTGCATCTTATCACACACTGAGCTGTCTTAGTCATGTGAAAGCGCCAGAGCAACCAATCCTGATAAAGTGAGATGCTTGTCAAGCAATCAGTACTTGCCTGCACTTCCTGGCATGGTGGCATCTGATGCACTGACAGACAAAGCAGCCATAAGAACATATGAAGAGCCCTGCTGGATCAGGCCAAAGGCCCATCTAGTCCAGCTTCCTGTATCTCACAGCAGCCCACCAGGTGCCCCAGGGAGGTACGAGACAACAAGATGCTTGCATCCTGTTGCCACTCCCTTGCACCCAGTACTCTGAAGTAGCCTACTACTAATGTAAGGAGGTTGCACAATCCATCATGGCCTATAGCCCACGATGGACTTTTCTTCCAGAAATCCGTCCAATCCCCTCTTAAAGGCATCTAGGCCAGATGCCATCACCACCTCCTGTGGCAAAGAGTTCCACAGATTAACTACCCGCTGGGTAAAAAAGTACTTCCTTTTATCTCTTTTAACTCTCCCAACCCTCAGTTTTAGCGGATGCTCCCTGGTTCTGGTGTTTTGAGAGAGGGAAAAGAACACCCCTCTATCGACTCTATCCCTTCTGTGCATAATTTTGTATGTCTCAATCATGTCCCCCCTCAGGCGCCTTTTTTCTAGGCTGAAGAGCCCCAAATGCTGCAGTCTTCCTTCATAAGGGAGGTGCCCCAGCCCCGTAATCATTTTCGTCACTCTCTTCAGCACCTTTTCCAACTCCACCATGTCCTTTTTGAGGTGCGGCGACCAGAACTGGACACAATATTCCAGGTGCAGCCTTACCATTGATTTGTACAATGGCATGATAAAATTGGCTGTTTTAACCCCTTTTTTAATTACTCCAAGCATGGAATTGGCCTCCTTAATTGCTGCCGCACACTGGGTCGATACCTTCATTGAATTGTCCACCAGCACACTAAGATCTCTCTCCTGAGCTGTCACAGACAGCTCAGCACCCATAAGCCTATAGGTGAAGTTCTGGTTTTTTGCCCCAATATGCATCACTTTACACTTGTCTACATTGAAACGCATCTGCCATTTGGCTGTTCATTCCCCCAACTTGGAGAGATCCTTCTGGAGCTCTTCACAATCCCCTCTGGTCTTCACCACCCGGAAAAGTTTTGTGTCATCCACAAACTTGGCCACCTCGCTGCTTATCCGTCTTCAGGTCATTTATGAACAAGTTGAAAAGCACCAGCCCCAAAACAGATCCCTGGGGCACTCCGCTTTTCACCTCTCTCCATTGTGAAAATTGCCCATTCACCCCCACTCTCTGTTTCCTGGCCCTCAACCAATTCTGAATCCATAAGAGGACCTGCCCTCTCATTCCCTGACTGTGAAGTTTCTTCAGCAGCCTTTGGTGGGGGACTGTGTCAGACGCCTTCTGAAAATCCAGGTATATGATATCCACAGGTTCACAGGTGGGAGTGGGCAAAATTGTGTGCATGTGAGTGCAGCACACATCACTGCTGTGTTGGATAAAGTGAAATGTTGGATCCAAAGGTCAAGTAATTAGGACTCTGATGTAATTTTATTTAGACAAGGCAGACAGTTCTGTGCATGGTCTAGCTTAACATTTCTTTGCATTTTTAAATTGACAAAATAATTCTAGCTTTTTTGCTTTCCAATAAATATAACAATATCAAGACAACAACATACACGTTTCTCAGATTAAAAAAAGGAAACTGGATTTTTAAAGATAGTTATCAGACATTCAGGGCTTGCAAATTCTTGAGAGATGCAATTAGCAATGTTGGCATGCATGCAACCAGCTCTCCCTAATGTGGGTTACAGTCTTTAGATGCAAGAAGGGCACCTGTTCAACAGATGCAGATGGAGAATTATGTTTACATTTCTAATCAGGAGACAAAAGACCCTCTGTCAAGGGGAAGAATCAGAAACACAATTAGCTGCCCGCAACTAGCCTGTTCTTTATGTTTCTGTGCAATGGTTCTTGTAGTGCTCTTTAAGAGCAAATCATCTAAAAGTAATTCTATTAGGGTATGTTGTAGCACAGAAGTTCTCAGCTGCCTCATGCAACTAGGCCTACCTTCCCAGACAGATTCCATCTGTCTCGCCTCTCACTCAGCAAAAGAAGCATAAACACACCAAGGGTGCTTCCTGACTGTACTGTTCACAAGTGTCTGGCATGCCAAATGATAACTTCAAGACTGCCAATTGAATGCTGGTGGTCCAAATAAAGCAGCAGGATCAAAATTGGCAGCACAACAGAATTAAGTGGCAAGTCCGACTGTGTTCGCTCCAAAGCTCCACACTAGAAAGAGCTGCCTATTTTGATACATCCTTGGCTGGTGATAGCACTACAATGGCTGAAGCTGCTGCCATCTGGAAGTATCCTAACTTAAACTGCTTTCAGATGTTCTGTTAAGAACAACCAGTCTGACACGTAGGCAGCAAACAAACACACACACACACACACACACACACACACACACTCTGACTGAACCTGATGTTTTAATATGCGTCAGAGCAGGTTTATACTTTGTGCAGCCTTTTATATTTTCTAGATAAAACTCTCAACAGACAAACAAATGCACAAGATGCTTATTTAGACGACGGGTCATGGCTGTGTAATAAAACACATGCTTTGCGTGCAGATCAGTGGTTCCCAAGCATTTTTGGCACCGGGACCCACTTTTTAAAATGACACTCTATTGGGACCTACCTAGCTTTATGAGGCTAAAAACACCAGTTTCACTTTACACGCTGCTCAAACTTCTGTGTTTATCCTTTTTACTATGGTGGATGGATGGGCCATCTTCTGGAGCCTTTGTTGAGTTCCACGTTCATCTGGTTGGAACAATTCTGGTGGCCCTGCATTATCACTTGGCCTTTGATAGAAACCAAGGCATATTTGCCTACACATGAGTAAATGTGCACGTGTGGCTCAGTTTTGCCTCCTATAGGGCTAAATACATTTTCCTTGTCCACTTGGGGGGGGAGGGGATGATGACTTTCTTAAGTGATTTGGGGGCATGCATTCATGCGATTGGGATCATTCTGGGCTACAGCATTTCTCTCAGCTTAACCTGCAAAGTGTACTGAGGCATGGTTCCTACTCATGAATAAACACCCATGTGCAGGCTCAGTTTTATGTTCCATAGGGCTCAATACATTTTCCTTGTCACCTATCAGCTTGTCAGTTTCAGTTTCACAACCCACCAACAATCAGGTCACCTTGATGTTTGGGAAACATTCATGTTAATGGTTCCAGATTCAACCCTCAACATCTCCAGGTATGGCTGTTAATGTCCCACCAGAAAAACCTGAGGAACTGCTGCCAGTCAATGTCAACTTCAGAGGAATTATGGGTAAAGATAAACATAATTTACCTGGGTAAACAACAAATCCAACAACAAATATCCGTGACTTGAATAACTCCAGTATAAACCTGTTATCTAGAGGTGTTTGAAAACAGTGTTATGTATTTTACTCAGACACAAGCCCATTGTGTTCCGTAAGAGGCTGTAAATCTATCTTGCTCACCAGAAACAAACACTTCTACTATTGTAACACAGTAAAAAAGCCCATAACTTGCAGTTTTTTCAAGATAGCTGCTATAGAGAACTACAAACCTACAAGGTCAACATTTGAATAAGATACCACTGGTATAGTCCTGAGTTTTTGGACAGAGCCAGCATATGAAAAACTTGTAGCACTTGGACTTCTTTTAAATGTTAGTCAAAGTGTAAGCAGTGTTTATGTGCACACAAGAGGGGAGAATTACAATATGGAACTTTTCACAAAGAGGCCATTCTTGGCTAAGCCAGAAAGAGTACAGTACAAGAGGAAATGTTTACTCACTTCAGTTTCTGGCGTTGCATATATGCCTCTCAGGGCTTCAGAGCTTGCACGCGTTGTTGAGGTCAAGCTAGAAACAAACAGGAAAGAAGAAAAGAATCCATGTGAAAAAGTCCATTTTATGCTGCTTTGTTCAAGATTCATTTTCAAACACCCGCTAGATCTTCTGCGTTTCAGGAGCTGGCGGTGTGGAACCTCTGCAGATTGCAGGTCCTCTGCTAGTGTCTGACCACCAATGCTGCCTGTGCATATGGCCATCACCTCTCTGTGTTAAAACTTAAGACTTACCAAGAATATAAAATGCAGCAGAATAGAATGGTAGTTCCCAGTCCAGTCACCAAGTTTTCATCCGTTTGGAAGCCATGGTTAAATTCAGGCACACAGATTGTGATGTTCTTCTGATTCTCATCTAGAACTTAAGAACCAACACCTTTATTGGCAATTTATTGGCTTTATATGCCAATAAAGGTTTTTGAAGTTTAAAGAACCAACACACAGTTAGAATGGCTCATTTTATGTTTAAGTTATAGCTTCATATTCTGGCCCTAAAATTATATTTTTTAAAATGAAAACAGACCCTTCATTAATTAACTGAAGAATCACTGAAGGTTATGAACACTCTTGAACACAATCCTAACCTGTCGTTAGGCCAGCAAAGTTTGGCCAGCACCAGGGCCACTGTAATTTGGACCACTCTCGGAATTAGGGAGGATGGTGCACGACTGTGTGCTGGCCTCTCTGACTCAGAAAGTGGTCCAAAAGCACTTTACAGTGTCCCTTGTGCCGGCCAAACTTTGCTGGCCTAACGACAGGTTAGGATTGCGTCCTTAGAGTTACTTATTTACTTGTTCACTGTTTGCTTTTTATCAGTACACATAGTGCTTGAATTTGGGGGCAAGGGCAGGGAGCCCTTTATAAAATCCTCACAGTTCAATTCAGACTAATTTCAGTCAAATCCCACACTGACTTATGGCCCACTTGGTTGCTTTCTAAAAACAGCAGCTAAAGGAATGATCACAAACGGTTGGAGAACCAGCAACTTCCTGACCCTTCCTCTCATTCAAACATAGTGCACATGCATGCAAAATTCTATCCTATCCTGCCCCACACCAACAATTTAAGGCCTTAAAATTACAGTTTTGTGCATTATGTTCCATAAAATTCGTAATATAAATGGGACAACATATAGTAGGTAAGATTCGTGTCCTGTGACATATAGTAAGTAAGATTCTGTAACAACCACCAATCTGAGTGCAGAAGAGAACTGCTTATACGAAAGGGCAGGTGGTAAGACTCCTTAAACTAAGAAAATATCTCTCAATTGTTTTCCAAATATTTCTAATACAGGCTGCTCAGCTGTCAGCACACACTTGTGCCCAGAGCCTCAAGAGATGAATCAAGTAAATGAAAATAGAGAACGGTCAGAGGTGCACACAGAGAAACACTCCAGGGAAATAAAAAATGATTACATTTCCAAGGGAGAGAAAAAAAAAGTTTGCCCGAAGTCTGTTGTATTTCCCTCTCTGACACTGTATGCCACAAAGGCCTCTGACTGAGAGCAGATGGATAACCTGGCACTCTGCCCACTGTAGATAAGACACTCAGACCAGTGTTTTTTAAAGTATCTGCTGTGGCAGATCGGCAATTTTTTTCCCTCCCAAAGTGTCTGGAACTGGCTATCAATCTAAACATATACAGATGAGTCCCCGTATCCATGGTTTTCGTACCTGCTGTTCCAATTGTCCATGAATCAGGATGCCCCCTTACCTTCCTTTATTTGAAGTTTGGGTTGCTATAAAATCTTCTTGCTCAGAGGTGGGGGCAGGGGAGAACCCTATACTTAACATAGGTTCCCTCTTATCCACAGCCCTGCTGCCTTCGCCTTAAGGGGTGGGGGAATGGCAGCAATGCAATTGCTACAATTGCATTGCTTCTGGGCACATAATGGCACTGCTGTAAGTGCTGGCAGAGGTAGGGCAGTAATGCAATCATTACGATTGCGTTGCTTCTGCGCACATAATGAGGCTGGGGGAACTTACCACTGCCTGCCTCTGCATCCTGGACGGTTGGGAAGCCCTGTGTACCCCCCGCATTAGAAATATTAAGAAAGATTGCGACTTGCTTCGGGTCAACTTAGAAGTGGGTTGCGATTTTTTTGAACATTTCTAATGGATGGGGAGACCTGCATAGGGGTCCAAGGGGCTCCCAAACCATCCCGGATGCTGGGGCAGGCAGTGGTTTGTCAGTCCCATTATGTGCCCAGAAGCAATACAATTGTAGTGACCGCGTCACTGCCATTTCCCTGTCCCTGCAAGCACTTACAGCAGTTCCCAAACTCCCAGAGAGTTTGAGAACCACTGCTTTAGGCACACACAAAGGATTATCCATGTCCAAATGGGGCATTCTATTTTTCCTAGGAGCAAGAGCCTTACACCAAGACATCCATTGAAAAACCAAACAAAACGGCTTGCAACACTTCCAAGGTGCTGCCACTGGTACTGGGGAGGGAAAATATAGAAGTGCCATTGGCAGTAGTTGGATATATCTCTGCATTGAGGACTTGGGTCTCAAGGTTTAGTACCCACTCAGAACAAAACTATGCAGACGCCAGATAGCTTGAGAAGCCATTTCAACAGCGCAATTCACTGAAATTGCTGTGCTAAATTAGATAACTTGAGTGGAAAGTAACTTCATATAAATATCATGAATATCAGTGTGATACCCCAACATGCTCCTAGCTACATGGCATGCCCAATAAGCAACAAAATAACCTAGGGACAAGGATTCAGGAAGCTTCTACCTCTTAGCAATTATTTATGCATACCTAAAGAGACCTAAGTTAGTCTTAAACAAATGTTGATCCCATTGCTTTAATTTGTATTTATTTATATAGCACCACAAATGCACCACAAATGCAAGTAACTTACTTGTCTCTGGTGGTTTGCTTGAAAGTGCTGAGAAAGTGAGATACATGACATAGCAACTTATAACGCCTGACTGCAACAGCCCAGAATGTTGCTGACCTACAAATGGAAAAAAAGTGATGAATTTCTGGAACGTTTGTGTAAACGCTTTCTTCGTACGAAGGAGAATGCTCAGTCACACTGCAAAATTTTATGAGGATTGTGTTTTGGTCTCTTCTGTAACTACTGTATAAGACTTCCATTTATCTCTAAGCGGTCAGATAAAACCCTTGATAACCAAAAGTCACTTCAATCTCAGATCTGCTTTTCTATAAGCAAAACAAACAAGTTGTTTAGACACAAATGTGTACCAGGAGCCCTGAGCTTAGAATATCAGTGCGATACCCCAATATGCTCCTAGCCCCATGACATGCCCAACTGGCGAGTTGTTTTGCACGAGGATGGTTCTGTTGTTGGGTTAGAGTCTGGGACAAAGAAGTTTGAAATACACACAAAATTGTACTGCTGAATATTACAAGCAGGAGATACAACCAGAAAGAAAGTGACTAACAGGTCCAGCTCAGACAAGACTATATTTTAAAAAATCATGCTTACGGTCTTGGACACAGGGCGAGATGGCTACCACTGAAATAAGCAGGCACAGACCACCATTGACACCAAGCAGGATCTTGTTAAACGTACAGCCATCAGCACGGGTGTAAAAGACGGCCATCACTATCAGAGCTCCAACAGCAACTGAGTACAATACAAGTGTCACAAGAGCTAAGGAGCCGTACCAGAGTTGTTTGTGCTTTGTGCTGGATGTCCTGTTTAGGAAAGAAAAATCAAAAAATGCATTTGGCTGGGGGATGAAATGAATGACGCTGATTGAGAACACAATCCTAACTTTGAGTTAGCCTGGCACAGTTAGGCTAGCAAAGTTTGGTTGGCACAAGGGCCACCATAAAGTATGTTTGGACCACTCTCAGAGTCAGAAAGGCCAGCACACAGACATGTGCCATCCTCCCTGACTCGGAGAGTGATCTAAACGTGCTTTACGGTGGCCCTTGTGCCAGCCAAACTTTGCTGGCTTAATTTGTGCCAGCCTAATTCCAGGTTAGGATTCCGTCCTGATTGTTTTTAGATGCACCCTTCAGTCATTCTTTAGTTTATTTCAGGGTAGTCACTATAGTTGCACTGTTTAATGTATTAGGATAGCCTAAGATTTCCCAGCACTTAAGTACATAAAATGCTGCTCCTCCACCTTGTGTGATAACATGCCAAACATTATCCCCCCTTACCTAGGAGCGTGCCACAGAACAGAAGTGTGGAGGAAATAGCCCACCATTTTCCTCCCTTCTACACTGTTTTCACTGTGCCTTCCTTTTTGAATCCAGGTCAAGAGAGGAGAAGAAAAAGCAGGGGTGGGTGAGTTGAGAGTGCCCCTGCTAATCCACAGCCTTCATTTGGCCTTAGGGGGGGACCAGCCCTGGGTTTAAGCCTAAAAAGATAAATCTAACAACTTCTAAAATGGCAGTGCTATGATTCCAGGAAATGAGTTTAGATTTTGCAGAGTGAAAAAGACTAAAATGTAGGATCTCTCTGGAGAGACCAGATCCTGTTTTTTTTTAAATGGAAAAAGCAAGCAAACATCCAAAACAAGGTCGGAGAACTCCTTTACAGAAGGCTATACCAAGAGAGGTAGTGCTACTCATTAGCCTTTCAGCATGATGCAGGAAACTCAACTCACAAAGGTTATAGTCATTTTTCTTACCACAATCTGAGGATTTTTTACATATGTGAAACTAAAGTGACTTTTGAAGGGCTTGTTGCACCATACATAATTAACACTTTGACAGCAATGAATATTGTGATAGCCAAATGAGAAGTATACTGAAGCCAGAAATAAAAGACAGCAAACTAAGAGATGGAGAAATTTCCTGCTGCAAAAGATTTAAAACCAACTTATTTTTCCCTTAATTAGAACACAGCTAACGGCCAATGAGCGAATATAAAATACATACCAATTCTTATTCCATTTGTGTGCAAATTCTACAAGCAGAATAAGCTGGATGAGGATGAAGAGGAACCCTCCAACAGCACCTACATAGCGCCATGCTGTAGAAGAGGTAAAGAGTGTGTCAGTTTGGAGTAATATAAATCCATTATTTTCTTCACTATGCAGATCAGCAATCAAATACGGGTGAAGAATGACATGAAACTGAATCATGAAAGAGTAATAAACTTTTGCGCAAAATGTTCCAATATCATGATGTTGGTTCATGAGCCTCATCAATTTTACATATTGAATCACACCCAGAGTGGTGCTGCCATGAACAGAAAGCACGTACCCCACCCCCGAGAATGGAAGGAATGTACCACTTGCACAAAGGGACCCTTCTTCCTGTGTAATGACTATAGGAATGGATCACGCTTTCAATCCTGGGGAGGTGCTTCTATTCATGGAAGTGGTACTCTGGATGTGGCTCATTGTTAATATTGCCAGTATTAAGAAGGGTGTACTGTATCTATGGCTGGATAAAAAGTGTCAGAGTAAGGATTTTGGAGATGAACACAGCTTAGCATTAATTAATTCAATTAACCATAGAAAGGAAGAATATCTTAAAGACTGGCAGCCCAATCCTGAGCTGCCTGGGCACTGGGTTCATCCACCTCTGGGTAATCCTGCTAATGGGTCTCCAGCTGCACTTTTTAGCTGGTGCAGACGCAAGGGCTTCCGTGTTGGGCCGCACAGCCTAACACAGATAGGATCCAGCAGCAAAGACTGCCACAGCTCCCACCCCCTACTCTGCACCTCCGCTGCTCAGGAATGCTCTACCACCCTGCCCAGAACTGGCGCAATGCCAGGGACCAGCAAATTCACAACCCGCTAGTCCTGTGTGGCCATCTCCGGGTGCTTCAACCTAGTCCGCATCACTTGTATTGGGCTGTAAGCTTTACTGATGGTGCTGGATGTACCTTAAGGCATATTTGCGACATCAGCATGGGCAGTACTGCCTGAGCTCGAGGACTCAAGCTTGAGCCCTAAAACGTTTAAATTAAAGGCCAAAGAGGACATAAAAAGGTAAAGGTTTCCCCACCATCGAATGGTCTAGTCGTGACCAACTGCAGGGGGCGGTGTTCATCTCTGTTTCTAAGCCGAAGAGCCAGCATTTGTCCTATACTAGGACAGTGATGGCAAACCTTTTTATTTGGGCTCGGCGTGTCAAAACTTCAGAAAATGCTTAAGTAGACACTGCTGGTGTGTCAATCCCCCTCCCAAACAAAAGAGAAACAATTCTTTATATTCCTTTATTATATATAAAAAAATACAGTCCAATCGTGTGGTGCTGTGTATTGTATAAAGAAACATCAGATAATTGAAAAAAAATGAAAAAATAAGTAAAATAAACTCAATTTTAGTCAGGTGTTGATGAACACTGGTATGTTGCCCCAAACATTGTGGTGTGTCACCTTTGACACGCGTCATAGGTTTGCCATCACTGTCCTAGGACAAGCTTCCGTGGTCATGTGGCCAGCACGACTATACAGTATGCCAAGACACACGGAACGCCATTACCTTCCCACCAAAGTGGTACCTATTTATCTACTCGCATTTTACATGCTTTACGGCTAGGTTGGCAGGAGCTGGGACAAGCAACAGGAGCTCACTCTGTTGTGCAGTCTCGAACTGCCAACCTTCTGGTCAGGAACCTTCCGGTCGGCAAGCTCTCAGCTCAGCAATTTAACCCGCTACGCCACCATGTCCCTTGAGGAGATAAAGAGGACATAAATATTGCTTAAGCACAGCAGGACGTACAGGAAAAGCTTTATTTTATAGTGCTATAGATCATTAAAGTACCCCATTCGGAACATCACCAAATCGGTATACTTAGGAATTTGTATTTGATGTTATGCTTAGAATTGACAGCAAAGAAGGCAAAAACATTTTTATGAAACAACCCTAAATGGCAGCTTGTGGTTGAAATGGGTTATAATCATCCTCAGATTTGAATTTATATATGTTTGCCACATCTTCAAAAAAGGGCAAATTCATACTGGTATTTACATGGTTATATGGCACCCTAAAAAAATATCCATAATACATTTCACTCCATTCCATTTAACTGTATTATTTTTTTGCCTGTAAACTGCTTTGCAAACTCTTGTTGAAAAGTGGTATATAAAGGTTGATTGATTTCATTCACTTCATAAAAGAGATAAACCCATTACCTAAATTTGCAGTCTGTTCAAAACAGAAATGGACAATCTGCAATTTAACCAGTACTTATTTTGCTCAAAGCCAAGTGCTCACGAACTATCAAGACTACAATTTATGTCTTCACATTTTAAAACTATTCAAAGTATGTGCCAATGAAATTATAGGCACGAACAAAACCGAGGAGTGGCAATGGGTAACTGGCAATGGGTAACTAGGTGAAGTCATGACTGACCACTTCAGCCAACAGAGAACAGTGATGTTAAGATTCATTACAGAGCTTGATAGCTTGGGCTCTGCCAACACAACTGGCTGCCTCTCAACTCTCAGGTCAGTGAGCTGAATAAGCAAGGAGCAATATCAACGCTAAACTGAAGAAATTGGCTTGGTTTTAAGAGGGCAAAAAGGACCAGAGGCCTCAACAACAAATGCAGTGTTTCTGATACAAGATGAAGCCAAGCAACAACAAAATACCAGTGTTATTTTACCTAACTATATGCCTAAACAAAATCACCAAACCAAATATTATATTGACTGTTATATTGACTGACAATATTATAAGTGACTGTTGTTACCTATTTCTATTTAATCAGCAATGTATCTCAAGGCTAAAACAAAACAAAAGGATGGAAGCCTTCATGTTTTAAACAAGTAATTCTTTTTCACAGTTTAATTTTGGAGAAATTGAAGGAACTGACATTTTGCAACTACTGTTCCCTCTAAGATTCGGTGCTACAGCGCAAAACCCTTCCACGGCGTATAGGGGCCCCTTTCCAGCAGTGGCAATATAATAACTGACTTGCAAATCAGACAAACATTAAGATAATGAAATGGATTGCTTTTAAAGAGAATCTATATAAAATGTTTTATAGATGGCATTTGTCACCAGAAAAAATAGCAAAAATGTATGCAGGTACATCTAAGGAATGCTGGAAGTGTAAAAAAAATAGATGGTACCTATTATCATATGTGCTGCTCCTGTGAGGTGGCGGGAAAATTTTGGAAAGCAATACATGAGATGCTACAAAAGATGTTGAAATGTATTATTCTATTTAGGCCTGAATTATTTCTTTTGAATATTATGATTCAAGATAAGGCAATTAAACATGTAATTATACATATTAATACTGCAGCGAAATTGGTATATGTGCAAATGTGGAAATTAGCAGTGTACCTACTGAAGGCATGCTTAAATATAAGATGTTTGTACTTGTAGAAATGGACGTATTAACAGAATGTCTGAAAGCAGGAAATGGTGAAAATTCAAAATTACTGGAAACCCTTGTACGACTGGATAAAGAACTCGAGATAAAGATAAAATTGT
Source organism: Lerista edwardsae (assembly GCA_029204185.1). Classification (NCBI taxonomy): domain Eukaryota; kingdom Metazoa; phylum Chordata; class Lepidosauria; order Squamata; family Scincidae; genus Lerista; species Lerista edwardsae. The sequence goes on from JAJKFI010000001.1 coordinate 54,303,162, forward strand.
CAATGAACTTAAAGGTTATATGCATTCGAGATAAAGCTATAAACATTGAAGTATGAGATTATAATGACGTTTTAGAATAATTTGATGTTGAAAGACTTGTGGAAGCACAGAAAACTGTGTTGTAACCCCTAACTACCTTGTTGTAAAATCCTATTCCCTTTCCCTTCCTACCCACCTTTTTTTAGAAAACCAATAAAGACAAATATAAAAAAGGAACTGACTTCCAAGTCAACTGAGCTCTGAGAAGGAGCTCAGCTGAGAAGTGTTTGGCCAGACAAGTTAGGAGGAGACATCGCTTGTAACTGTTTAAAACGGTGCTTAAGCTGTTCTATCATAACATGAAGAACAAACAAATGCACCCTGCTTAGTACATAAATGAAAAAAACTCATTGCAAAAATTATGGTTAATTTCCAAAACTGCTTAATTTGAAAAATTTAAAAGTGCAGATGGTTACTGTCCAGGAGCCAAGCTATTTAATAAAAGCATGTTTGTATCTTAGTATTGCGCTGCACATTTCTGAGATTCTCTGGTACTTTGCACTTCCAGACAATATGGACATTTTTTCCTGGCTGATGATAATCTTAATAGAAACTGCTGTTCAGACAACTGCTGCGGATACAGGTTCTTAAAGCAATTAAATGGAAATGCTGCAAGGAATTTAATTTTGCCCGACCAGAGATCATCAAATTGGAAACTAACCAAATTGCAGAATTATTTAACTGTAATTGCTGTTCCCTTTTAATAGTAACAGTAACAAATACAGTTTGTATTTCATGCTGTTTTCATTTAACTACTTCTTGTGAGGAACAGAACATACTAATTCCTGTAAGCCTTGTAGCCCAGCCGCATGGTGACTGAGCTAATTATATCAGCCTGACATAGCAAGAAGTATTATACATTCCAGAGTGATTCATTTCTCTTGCACTCATTAGCATTTTACTGCTTGGAAAAAAATGAGGCTTAAAATAGAAAGCACATTGTATAGTCTTTTGTAATTCCACGACAAGGTGTGCAGGGAAGGCCTTTATAGTTCAGGAAACACACAATAAACAAGCTTGTAGATATTATGATACAGCTTATGAACGGTAGTGGCAGAGAGGTGCTATTTGCACTACAGGATTTCTGAGAACGGGACGTGCCTTTCTGATGTCTCTGAGGCCCTTCAGACATGGGGTTGGCGCCTGTGTTAGGTCAACTTTGCCGGTGCTGAATCCATGGATGACAAGGGCCAACTGTACTTTGTTATTTGGCTTTAAACCTCACTGGTAACAGTGTATGAGGTTAGTTTCATCTGAGCCTTCCTGTACTAATCTCTCACATCCCAGACCTACGCTGGAAAGGGCCGGATGCTCACTTCCTATTCTATTAACTCTACCCCTGCTTGTCTCTTCTAGAAAAAAAGAGTGAGAGCGAGAAAGAACACACACATCATCATCAACAGTCAATGCTTGGAGAGTTGTGAAGGACATCTATAACCAACTGAAACTGAGAGAAAAAATGCAAAACAAGTTGTAAGTTTGTACCGTGAATAAAGGTATTCTGGTCTGGAATGAAAAAGGCTCCCGAGCACATGGCTGCCAAGATTAGAAGTTTAATGAACCAAAATCTGGGGAGGGAAAAACATAAAGAGAACTAGATTTATCTGTCGAATAACCAAATCTGGATTCCTTTTCAGTTGACTTGTAGTAGCGGGGAATGCCTTCATAAATACTAATGGACTTCTTGCCTGTTTTCCCCTCTATTTTGCTACAGTCCCCAATCCCAAATAACTTACACCACACAGAAAGAAAAAGGCCAATGATCTTTGGCAACATGGGCTTAAGGAAAGAGTGGAACAAATAATTCATAATGTATGAATTGTGTGCAAATTACTTTTGCTGAGCACCATGGAAAAGAAAGCCCACCCAAATCAGTAAACAGGTTCAAAGACACCACTTGATTGTATTGCAGAAGCAGGTATGCACTTTAAATACACTTTTAAAAGACAAACACATAAGGACTTATGATTTATGAAACAGAAAGAAATTAATTAATTTCAGCAAATTAATTCATGCAAACACAGAAGGAAAAGATGTGGGTACATACAGCACAAAAAAGGGAGCTTGTTTTAGTGACTGTCATTTTTTCATTGCTATGAAGATGCAGAATTCCCTTAATGTGTGACAAAGTTCCAAAGAGCTTTTAGTCCCAAACTAGGGAACTGGGGAAAAGGGGTGGGAAGGTAAAAAAGAAATAAGTGCAACAATGGAGTAAATTTTATTTTTCACTGAGCATAGTGCATATTCAAAAAAATGTTTTTAAATACATCCGTTCAGCTTACCCGTTGTGCATATATGCACGGCAGCTTTTGCTATTGTTAATTCTGATTGTGAGCAAGAAGAAGATGAAGAAGAAGCAGGCCATTCCAAAACACACTCGATAAACTGCAGAGAAGCCCACCAGCTCTGGACATGTTTTGCCCACTTGTATATGTTGGCACAGTGTTGTATAAAAGCTAATCTGAAACACACAGAGGGACATATTAGACATACCTCACAATCAAAGAATATCTGTCTGAATCTGATCAGAACTAGAATCAGTTAGCGCCTAGCAGATTTTTCAGAGCTGCTGTCATGGTGTGCATGTGCGCTGTCCTTGGGGTATCTGCCAGGGTGGTGCCTGTTATGTTGCTAATTCCTAGTGGCAGGCAAGGGGGTGTCACCCAGCATTGGCCAGTCACTTGTCCTGCGCCTTCCTCTGCCCAGTTCATACTGGCAGTGCTTTTCTGACTGCCAACATTGGGACTGACTGGATGCAGTGACTGGCTCCCTGGACATCATGTTGGCACTGATGATGTGCCGACATTGGGACATCTCTCCATGGATAACAGGCTGCATTGGTGTTTTAATCCAGCATCACTTGCCAGGAGCGGCACGGCATTTGGCTACTGTTGTGCTGGTGTGCTAACAATAGTGGCAGATAGACGTTATTTCATTTCTAAGAACGCGAAATGCCCTTTGGCCATTGTTGTGCCAGTGTGCTATCCACATAGCATTGCCAGGTTGGGCTTAGGATACAAATGATGTTGCACCAGCATCTGTGCACATCTAGTCTGACTGGGCCATAGCTTCATTAATGGCCAATTAGAAGTTGGAAAGAAAAATTTTCAATAAGTGGTCTTATACAGAATAACTATGAAAATTTATATGGAACTCAGTGTATTGCAAGTTTTATTCTATTTGGTATATATACACAGTACTGCTGATTTTATCATGGTTTCTGTAGTGATATTTTGTCCATATACTATATATTTTTAGAACACTGTACAAAAAAAACACCAAAGTTAAAAACAGGATCTTCCCTCAAACTCCCTACAGCTTGCAATACTTATTACTTGTTACAAAAATAAAATACCAGGAAGATGGGAAAATTCCAGACCTCTCCTCACTTACTAAATATTTGTTTTTGAGGGCATGCTCCAGCTCACAGAAAAAGAACAGCCAGCCACACATTCTGGCCTCAGGCTCACCACACTAATGTGTAGTTGTGCTCAGAAAACACGTCTCATAAAGCAGTTTCTGTGACTTGAGCCTATATCCTATGGCTGTGTCTCTGTGAGGATTGATACCCCCACCACACACAACCAGGGCTATAAATAGATGCATTGGCAAGTAGAACAAGCATTTACTATAAAATAAAAATCTCTCTAGATCCTCACATGTGTGAACTAACTGAATTTTTACTACAGCAATGTAGAATACCCTATTTTGTCAGAACGAGTGCTCCAAGACTGAAAGAAACATTTTCCAAGGGTAAACCCACCTTGCAAAGATCCCGAGAAAAACAGTAAATGCATGTATTTTTAAACTTTATTTTTCACGTTAACTGGTAGACTTAAGCTGTAGACCATGCCTGACAAGAACAAAGCTTACTGCTACATGGTATGGAAAATACTTTCATTTGCTTAGGGCAGTAGAACCAAATGTTGACCACGATCGAAAGAACCATGAAAGTAGTTCTTGAGCCTATAGGAGACATGAATTTGGCTCTTAACCAGGAGTCATGGCAAACTGCTTTGAAACGGAGGGTGTTGCAAAAGCTGTTTGATATAGGGCAGGAAGGTCAATCATTCAAAGAAAAAAAATTCCAAGGCTGTGCAAACCTAAGCAGAAATTTTGATCTTGGCCGTTGAATGTAGAATTAAAAGAGTAGAAAGCAAAAGCCAGGAAATCATGCAACACAATCAAAAGACCACACTGTGGGCATTGATAATCTAGGTCTACTTCCTGGTGGAAAGTGAGGGTCAATAAAAGTAATTAAGAATGGAAAATGAGTGCTTGTGAAATACAGGCAAAACAGCAATCTAAGAGTAAAGTCTACATGTATTTTCAGGTGTCTTGGTCAACATCAGCAAACATTTGCTAAATACAACGGCCGCTTTTCTTACTTGAGGGTTACGTTCCAGAGTCAGGGCATAAAGCTAATATTGTGCATCCTCAAAATCGCCTGGAAAATCCCTTGCATGCAGAAAAAAAAAAATACTATTTTTTAAAAACTACCTGAAAGACAGGCAGGAATTGAAACTGACAGAGGCAACAGCAGCTTCATTCTCATGCATATATTTAGTAAATGGAATGGGTGGTCAGAACTGCCTGTGATAGTTAAGCAGATTTTTTTTTTGTTTTGAGGACTGTGTGAACTTGCACAAGTTGACTAGGCCTACAACAAAGAGCAACTGTATATATGAGAAAATGTAGAACTCCAAATTGTTTTCATAACATCTGAAACATTTCAAACAGTGTTCCAGGACTACGATCAAGAGCAAGTACAACTAATGTATTAAATAGCTTTAGGACCTGATCATAACAGGCTTAGCATGGGCAGTATGAACGTACCACCCATGCTTCCACTGCAAAAGGTGCCATAAGGCACCTCCAGCACTGGAAGCAGCACCGCAAGCTGGGGAGCAGTGAGTACACCTGGGTGAGGGAGGTACAGAGCACAGGGTGGGACCCATGGTGACCTTTACCGCTGATCCCAACCTCTGTGTAGGCCTGATCAGCCTAACACAAAGGCCCTCACCTCTGCGCTGGCCAAATAGCTGATGCAGAGGCAAGTAGACCCATCATCTGCGCTGCTCTGAACCCGGAAGAAGGGGACGAACATCCCCTTCCCTCCAGGGAGCGTCTGGTGCCAGCCCGGTGCCGGATGGATGCAGTAGTAGCTGCTTGGCTGCTGTCATGGGTGGTAGGGCAGCTCAGAATTAGTCTTTTTATAAATATAAAAATCAGACTAAAGTAGATGTGTTATTTGGTTGAAAGATACTCTAAACAGTGTTGGTCCACATGTGGCCTGTGAAGTCTGTTTTGGTGGCCCTTAAAAAGCCTCACCACCCACTCCCACCTCCTGCTTCAGTGGCTTTTCAATTCCCCTGCCACGCAGGGGAATAGCGTATTCTGGAAGAAGGACAAGCCACAACAGCACATTAAGAAGACTGAAAAGCCCCAACACACCCACTGCCGCCTCCTCCTGCTGTCTGAACTTTCGAAGTGACTTCAGTGACTTAGAACATGGAATCACATCACTGCCAGTGGGGTCACTAGGGTTTGCATCACCTGGTGCAAGAGCTCATTGTTGCCCCCATGATGGACCTCCATCCATACCAGACCATACAGTTGCATCATTAAGGTTTGAGTCATCCCCATTAACTTTAATTAATATATAATAGTACAGGTCACTCAACAAGGCCAGTAACCAACAAAAAACCAGTGGCCAACTTGATACACATCTTAGGGCGCAATTCTACCCAACACTGGAATGGCAAGGCTAGCTGGCCAGCGCCATATCAGACGCTGGTTGGGGGGGGAGGCTGGAGCCTCCCGTGGCAAGGGAGTGTGCGCTCCCTTACCGTAGGGGAGGCTCCTGCCTCCCCTATGCGCTCCTTGGATCTGCGCCTGCTAAAGAGCAGGCGCAGATCTGAAGAGATCACGCGGCCCAAATTGGGGCCACGCGGCCTCTGGAACGGGCTTAGTATGTGGCCATATGGCCACCTTCCAAGCCCACTCACGTCCCACCTTCCCCCCATCCACTCTCCCTCCCAATCCCTGTGCCGCTTCGGCACGGAGCTTCCTTGCACCAGCCGCCTTTGGCCAACTCAGGAGAGGCTCGCCGTCGGCACTGTTGGGACAACGCTACTCATAGCATTGGCCTGACAACAGAAGCGCTGACATGGGGGTGGTGATTGGAGCCCCCGTGTCAGCGCTCCGCCTCTTGCGTGGATGCAAGAGGGCAAGTAGGATTGCACTGCCCATAAGGGTTAGCTCTGATATATGGAAATGATACATCCAAAAATGTATGGATTGTGGATAAGGGATCATCCAGCTATACTGTACCTATCATGGCTTGTATCCTATGATGAATGTTTCCTCCATCAATCCACCCTATTTCCTCTTACAGGCATCTAGGCCAGATGCCATCATAATATCCTGTGGCAAGGAGTTTCACATATTACTGGTAATTACATGCTGGGTAAAGAAATATTTCCTTTTGTCCAATTTTTATGCCAGTCAATTTTAGTGGATTTTCTTGATTCTTGTGTGCAAGAGGGAAAAGCACTTCCTTCTACATTTTTCCCCCCTCAGTCCTTTTCCTAGACCCTGCTCAGAGGCAGCCTAATAGACATTTTCCTGCCTCTAATGGCTGACCTGAACCAGCTGAAAAATAGATGCCAGGGCAAACTTCTTTGACTGCATACTACTTCAACTAGCACACCTGAAAATAAGAGTACTTCTGCAGTCAAATCAGTCTTGTCTCATCCCTAGAAAATAAATCACAGCCATCCTTGCACTTTCTACAGTTAAAGGAAGTCAGATGTAAGTAATTTTGCAATTGTTCAGAATTTTCTCTTTTGGGAACTGCTTTCTCTTTTTAGAAGATGTTGCCATCTGTTCTACAACAATACCACTGTTATCATGTGCATCTGTCTTTCATATGACATGTGAGAGACTAAAGTTCTATGATTTGTATGGTCTTTAGAGCCCTAATTTTTGGTGAAGACATCTTTCCATCAGTATGTCAATTCTGATGCCTGTATCAGAGCTGTCTCCAATTGTGAGCAATGTAATAATGTGTTCATTTTCTAAACGAATGAATAAAAAACAACCAGTGACATCAGAAATGGGTAGAGAAGGAGGAGGAGAACATTCAGAACCCAGTTTAACTCTCAGACTCCCTAATTCAGTGGTTCCCAAACTGTGGGTCGCGAGCCAATTTCAGATGGGTTGTAAAGCGCCTAGAACTGCCATATTGAAAATGTGGGAAGATAGGATGCTGGAAAGGGGGAAGGCTGTGTGGTTATTTTGCTTGTCTCAAGGTTATAAATAGGCTTTTTTTTTTCTTTCTGATTCACTTTGCTACTGGAAAATTGCTGAGAAATAACCCAATTTATGGCTGCATTCCCAGGAAAGCAGCAAGCTCTGGCACCACAATCCCATCACTTCCAGCCATGACATCACTTCTAGTGGGTTCCGGAGAGATTGTCATTCTAAAAAGTGGGTCCCAGTGCTAAAACGTTTGAGAACCACTGCCCTAGTAGAAAAGCCCTTTTCTGTAGAAAAGCAAGAATTACTTCTGGCTACACTCTATTCAGCAATAAAATGAACTAAAGCTCTTGAATCTTCAGTAAGACAGAATTGCTGCAGCAAGTTAAAATACTAAAAAGTAGGTAAGAGTTCCAACAAAGAACAAATAAGTCATTTGAGTCTTATTCAAAGCTGCCAAATACTCATTCAAACTGCCAAATACTCGTTGCAGAGAGCAATCATCTTTGTCTTCATGCAAACAATTACACTTTGTGTTGGCCCGTCCTACACTCCTGTTTTCAAAGAGAAACAGGATGAAACATTTGGCACTACTGAAATACACACTGTTTGGGATCTTTAATAAATATCGTAACTGTTTCAGCATATAATGCTAGAGTGAAACATAAATCAGGCAAATGATAGGGCCTAATGTGTTATAATTTCTCCTTCCAAACTTCCGTAAGATCCAAGTCTGTATGTGGTTCTTCTGGAAACAGCAATCTAGCTATACAGTCCCCCTATTCCTTTTAGCAACTGATATAAGTTTTTCCCTTTCCTTAATATCAACATTGAAGGTTGTCCTTTGTGTGCCACCAATGTTAGATATGCATACTTGCTGTACAAGAGACACAGAGTGCAATCCTAAACTGAGTTAGGCTGGCATAAGCTAAGCCAACGAAGTTTGGCCAGCACAAGGGACACTGTAAAGTATGTTTGGACCATTGTCTGAGTCAGAGAGGCCAGCACACACGTGAGCCATCCTGTCTGACTCCAAGAGTAATCCAAGCATGCTTTGGATGGCCCTTGTGCTGGCTTAGTTTATGCCAGCCTAACTTCAGTTTAGGATTGTGCTCACAGTCTTTTCTGCAGTGGTACCTAGTGTTGCTTTCGTGATTGAACCAATCTGATTAAGGCTGGTATTTGTAGAGCCCAGAACCATACCAAGGTTGGCCACAGGCTAGTAGTCCAATCCAGGATTCATACTAGACCAAAGGGGCAGGGAGAATTTTATATGGACAACAGATTTTATAGGGCCATCTGTAGAGAAAGAATCTCAGCAACAAACCCCTCTGCTCCTAGACTCAATTTCAAAAGTTCCTGGCACACTACTACACATAGATGTAGTATGGCACTGTAGATGTAGTATGTGCACTGGCAGGGGCATAGCTGATGAAAGTGCAGCCCAGTGCAGAGGGCAAAATGTTGCCCCGGAAGTGACTCACAACAAGAAGTCACATCACAATTGTATTTTTGTTTTATCTGGTGTGTTTTTTTTTGGCCATAACTTCTGATGGAGTAAAGATATTACACTCTGGTTTATATAACTGCATTCTGAATTAAATTATCTTTCCAATGATATGTCACATGATGGCATCATTCATACATACCAAGGTTTACACAATTTTGGCCACTAGTATCAAGCTCAGCTTGTTGCCTCCCTAAAGCTTGTTGCTAAAGCAAATTGCACCCTCCTGCATTTCTTTAGCTATGCCCAGCGGTGTTATGCTGCTGGAACGCTGGGCAGGACATCCGGGTGATCGACAGCCCGCCCATCGCATTCCGCAGTGTTCCGCCGTTTGCATAACCAATTACGCCGCTTGCGTACGTTACGCAAATGGTGTAATGCTGCGGAACGCGACGGGCAGGCTGTCGATCACCTGGATGTCCCGCCCAGCGTTCCGGCAGCATAACACCGCTGGCTATGCCCCTGCCCACTGGTGCTGGCCCCCCAGGGAAGACCTGCCTAGATCCAACTTTGATTCCCTATAAGACAAATTTCAGCAGACTTTTGACCTCCAATTGATACTTCTCTATTGTTGTGGAGAAGGTTCTCTATTGTTGCACCCACCCTGTGGAACTCTCTTCCTTGGGAACTCTCCCAGTCAGTGTTTTAGCACTGACAGAAAACATTCTCATTTCAACAGGTTTTCTATTACCATATCTGACAAGATGTGTTTGGATTTTTTTTTTCTTGGACTGCTGTAATATATTTTGTTGAGGTTGAGTGGCTGGTTGCAAGACACTTTGGACACCCAAGGGGGAAAGCGGGGTATAATTTTATGGGGCTGCGGAGGCATCCCTGATGTAGTTTTTGAACGCTTTAATTATTTCAATGAGTTTCAAATTTTATACTTTCTTGCACAGCGTTTGTTAGCCACTTTGAGTATTTAGTAGAGAAAAGTGAAGTACAAAACTGAAATTAAATAAACAAAATTTCATTTACTTACATGCTTTTCCATTTCTTCTCCTACTGTCTTTGACATCATGACACAACAGATAAGAGTCACCAATATGAAGTACAGCGCATACATAACGCGGGTGCTGGTTGATTGCTTTATTTTAGGACAGCATCTGCAGCAGAGTGAGCATGCAGCCGTGCCACAGCAACAGGCCAACTAGGAGAAATAAAAATAGTCAGTGAAACCATATTTTCAAATTACAGTCTGCAGTTCAGTGCCACAAGCCAGAGGGGCAATTAAACCGCAAAAAGGACATCTGTTGTCCAAAAGCATTTTTGAGTAGGAGCTGCAACCCCCATTGCAGCTGTATGGCTTTCAAAATGCCTTTCCCCCACCCCCAAGTTCCAATGGTGGTTTATGGATAATGAGAGGAGCAGCTGCTTCTAGCACAAAAATTATTGGGTTGCAATTAAACCGCTAGGTGATGGAGCTACTTGTGCACAGGTCTCTGGATTCTGGTCTCTTTAACGCGTGCACGATTATGCTATAATCGGAGCCAAACAAGGCAGTATACACTTCCGCGCTACCTGAATCAGGTGTCCACAGCTGCCTGTTTGCATGTGCCTGTGTGCACCCCTCCCATGGAAGGAGAGCTGCTGAACAAGACGGTTTCTCTCCTCGCTTCCTTTAGCTTACAAGGCAAACGCCATGCAGCCTCCTCCATCCGTGCCTCTTCTGTCTGAAATGAATGGGCACTGCTTATGCTCTTTTTAATCAGAAAAGGGGGAGAGCAGGGAGGCTGCATGCAGTGATCTCTGCAAGCACCAAGCTGGCAAGGAAAACTTGGATTTGGAGCCAGAACAGCTTTTCCTCCACCCTTTCTTCAGCTGCACTGAGGGAGAAGGAGGCTGCTGCAGCAATCCTTTTCCAACTTGCTCTCAGCAAACTGAATTAGGATTGGAGTGCCCACTGGGGTAGTAGGCTGAACAGGGTGTTGGACAGATAAGCTGGAGGCTTGTGCATTCATTGCCTCTCTAATGTTCCCGCTCCATGCGAACATTCCAGTTGCATCATGGATGGCCTGCCTGGGACCAAAGCATATGGCCTCTCCATTACAAATGTACAAAAGAATTTGTAGCAGGAAAGCAACATAAATGAGTTATTATAAACATGAAAGTAACTTACTACCAAGGCATGATATTATCTGGAAGCAGCTGCCTACTTTTCATGAGCACCTCGAGTGCTCATACAGAATATCCCATACAGAATATGGGATGGGAGAAAAACATAAGTAGCATGCACTCGTTAATAGGGCCTTTAAGAACTGCTTTGCTGAATCAGAGGGACGTGGTGGTGCTGTGGGTTAAACCGCTGCTGCTTGGCTTTTTGACCGGAAGGTTGGAAGTTTGAGACCACATAACGGAGTGAGCTCCTGTTGCTTGTCCCAGCTCCTGCCAACCTAGCAGTTCGAAAGCACGTAAAAATGCAAGTAGATAAATAGGGACCACTTCGGTGGAAAGATAACAACATTCCGTGCGCTAAGATGTATAGTCATGCTGGCCACGTGACCACGAAAGCTTGTCCTTGGACAAACCTTGGCTCTACAGGCTTAGAAACAGAGATGAGCATCGCCCCCTACAGTCAGTTACGACTAGACCATTCGGTCATGGGGAAACCTTTACCTTTTTTTGCTGAATCAGATAATGCAGAGGTGACTAAGACCCACTGGCAGATGTGGACCCAGGAAGCTCTATTTGGTCCCCATTATAATTGGACTCTCCCAGAGCCGCCCTTTCAGCAGCAGCACTTCTGCCAAGGCTCTGGGAGGAAGAGATGGAAGGAAGCCTCAGAAGGCTAAGAACATTATGCGGGAAAGGGCAGACTAAGATGGGTAGGAGGAAGATGCTACTGGACAGCCCAATTATCACATGGACCTGCCCCTTCAGCAGCACTGCTTCTGCTGAGTTGTCACACCGAGGACCACCTCTCAGCTGCAGAGCTGAGAAATGATGCTAAGGCAGAAAAGGGCGGCATGCATGATAATTGGGCTGTCCCATATTTTGAAAATATGATCAAGATTTGCACATTCTCTTCTTTCATTTGCAGTAATGAGTTTCTATGCAAGAACAAAGTGCTTATTTCTTGTCATCACCTGCATAACATCACTTCCCGCTTAATCCCACTTCTGGCCCTGAGCAGGTACCACTGCTATTTAGCCAACTATATGAAACGAGCTTGAAACACCTGAGATAGTCTATCTCAGGGGCAAGCCTCATGCCTATGAGTAGTTCATAAGCAGAGCACAATGAAGACAGCCATCCTACATTGCTGGCAGGGTGGATTTGATTTAAATCATGATTTAAATCACTAGTAAAAAAGGCTTGATTTAAATCAACCCGATTTAAATAATTTTTAAAGAGCAACTGTCATCTCTGTTCCGCAGCGGCTCCTCTTCTGACCCGGTGTTGACTCACCGACAGTCCCAATCACTTTAATGGAATAGCTGGTGATGCGGCAGCGACACAACAAGGGACGTGGCAGGCAGCGGGTGAGTGGATGCCCACTAACAGGCACTGCCATGATGGATCTGAAATGACAGGTGCTCTTTAAATGTTAGGACTCATTCTTGCTAGTAGTTGGAATCTTTAATATTATTTGCAAACAAAATGAATGTTTCCTATTTAGAATAACAGGCTATTTAGGTCAGGTTGGTAAAACAGTGATATCCAAACCAATTTTAGGTTAACAGGTTAATCACACATAGTTGGAGAACACTCCAATTCTTTAATTAAAACAATAACATATTACATATTCTTGTATTTGCTTACAAAAAATTGTGCAAGATCTCACAGGATCTTGCATCATGGTGCCACCGCAGCAGCAGCAAGTTTGGGAACCACTGCTTATTAAGGTCAAATTCCAACTTATTTAGGTCAAAGACACTCCCAATGTATTGCTAATGGACAGGTTTACTGACTATGGACATGCGTTGAACTCAAGTTTGATAATGACGGGCACTTTTGTGGATAACTTTAATAACTTTTTAATCCTACAGAACAGGACACATAGTAAAGTTTCAAGAGAAAAATGTACCTAGGTAAACTCCACTGCTGACATGAAAGAATGTCTTGTTTTCTTCAATATATTTAAACATGGGGGAGGAGTAGGAATCAAAACTATATTTAAAAAATTCCCAGTGGCTTTACAGATTTTTTTACATCCTTGCCTATGCTTTATGAGAAGAGAAAAAAAGACACATTTGGTTCACATATGGGCGATTTTTATGTATTTGACATAGAAAGACAATCACTTGTCACAACCCGTTTACTTAAAACCAATTAACTTGTGCCTCCATTGAACAATGCTGAAGGCCAAAGCTTACAACTCCGGCCTTCCGTGTTTGAGAATAAAGCTTTCTCTCATTCTTTAATCAACAAAACTTCCACCAATTCCAATTATTTACTCAATGAAAACAGAAATCCAGAAGCTTGCCGTGACTGCACACAATCTTAAAACGTGCAGCAACTCACTGAAAGGCACTACTGAACCATTCTTAATTCACCACACACTGTTAAGTGTTGGCGATGAATGGAACTGGGAAAAGCCAGACAAAAGAGTTCTGTTGCACTCAACAAACATGAAGCAAAGCACTTGAGAAAACTCTGGTACATGATTGCTGAATACTTCAGCCCCATTGGATGCACAGGATATGAGGGGAAATACAAAATTACAATCAATATAAATAATTCTGTTTATCTTATGCACTTTTGAACCTGAGGGGGTGGTATTATCCCCATAATACAGAATGTAGTATCTCTTGCATATCAAATTATTTAAAAAATGAGGCCAATACTGTAACTCCATCCCAGTTAGTACCATCAAAGAAATAATTACAGCCATACACACCCTGTATCTGCAGACCCAATACCCATGATTTCACTTATCCACAGATCAAGCCTTCCCTGCGCCTTTTAAAGTATTTCTGTTTTACTGCAGTCAGGATTGATGCATGGGTGTTTCTTGCTTTTAACAGTTTCTTGCTTTTAATTCTTGCATAACTGAGGGCGCAATCCTAACCAATTTTCCAGCACTGACGTAACTGTGCCAATGGGGCATGTGCTGCATCCTGCTGTGGAACAGTAGTCACAGAGGCCTCCTCAAGATAAGGGAATGTTTGTTCCCTTACCCCAGGGCTGCGTTGCCCTTACCCTGGTGCTGGAAATTTGGTTAGGATTGCGCCTTGAATAGTGACAAGCAGGCAGGAAGCCAAGATACTAGAGGGAGACTAACCGAACATGAACAGGAAGCAGGAACTGGTTGTCTCCCTGTAGCATGCAGGGTGGTTGTCTGCATGATGCATTTTAGGAGCAATTTGATCAAAGGAAAAGCAAAACGTTTAAACAACCCACAGCCCATTTACACAATTCTAAATGCTGAGATAGTATTAAAATGCCATTTCAGTTTTTAGATTTGGAAAGAGCCCAAGGAAAGTTCAGTGTTCTGCTCTTGACCTGTAACACTGAGGTAGGGCCCTGGCCTGCTGCTCTGGCCTCCCTAAATGACATTCCTAATGAGTTGGGCAATATAAAAATAAAACAGAATTATAAGTCAGGCTTCCTATCACAAGTTCTAGCAAGCAAGCAAGGCCTTGTTTGTATAATACAAAGGAAATCACAATTTTTTAAAAATGCATTTTTTCCTAATAACTGCTTTACGCAGTTAAACTGCATACAAGTGATAAAAAGGACAGTACAGTTGCTCCTCATCTTATGTGAGAGTTGCATGCCGAGGATGGACCATAAAGCCAAAATCACATACAGTGGGCCTTGATTATCCGCAGGGGTTCCATTCCCGGAAACCCCATAGATACTTAAATCCGTGGATTTTGAGGACCCAAAACCCTCCAAATGCACTGGAACTAGATTCCGGTTGTGTCTGGAAGGTTTTCTGAGGGTTGAGGAGGCCGCATATGGTAGGGCACAGATTCCCTGGCCCTCAGAACGCCTTCTGAGGACTGAAAACGATTACTTTCAGTTTTCAGCTTGTAAAGTATAAATTTTTGACTCCAAATTTATGGTTCAAAAGAAAGGTTTATTGTCATATTTGCAAATATGGGTGGCAAGCAAATGCCAAACATAACAAGCTGTGTACCACAAACTTGCACAAAATGGGTGCAACAATTTATACTACTGAGGCATAGTATACAATTTATACTTACCATCTTTCTTTCATTGGTCTAGGCTTCACCAATCAACCGTACTCAAACCGAATATTTAGACCACCTACTGCACAGCTCATTACTCCACCTTCTACATCATGCAAATGAAGACCCAAAAGAGAAGTAAGTGTGGTTTACTATGTATGAAGGCTATTACACCCACTCAATGCTAGTCTCCCCCAAGGTTAAAGCTGTATCTGGGTCCTGGGAACTTCTTCTATGTATCAGTTTATATTAGGAATACGCACAGCCCCTCTCCTTATCTTTCCCTTGTCCATAGTTCCTAACTTTCTCTTGCAACATATCTTGGTCTCTTCTACTCTATCACGTTCCCCCCTCCCTTCTCTGCCAGCCAGGCCTTGCCTTGGACTGAAACACCATTAACCACTTCTTTGCTCTAGAGAGAAACAGTAGGCCTTATATTTTAGTGTTGGAGTTCAAAATCACCATGGGTTTGTATTACTATTGATTTATATCTCACAAGCTGAAAACGAGAAGTGACGATTTTGGCCCTCAGAAGGCATTCTGAGGGCCAGGGATGCCATGCTGAGTGTGCCACGGCACCCTCGGGTGCCACGGTGCCCAATTTGGGAACCATAGGAATATGCCATTTGCAGCTGACTTTGCTATCTTTTGGAGACAGAAAAATTTTGAAACGTGTTTATACTACAATAAAAATGCTGCAGTATGAGAAGTCACACATCAAATACTTTTCTGCCAAGTGAGCACAACCTGGGATTTTGCCCCAAGGCTTCTTTACAACAGTTTCAACACAAGGATATTACAATCTTTACTGAAATTGAATCAACTCTTGAATTACAAAAAACAAACTATCATCCCAGAATAATTTAATACACTAATTGGCCAAATAGCTTTTGATAACAAAAAGCATTACTATTTCATGCGTTCTTTGGTTTAGAAAAGTTTCATTGTTCAGGAAGGTGCCTGAACAAAGTAATGAAACACTACCAATGCTTTTAAAAAAGTCAACAATTTAGCCAGTCTTTCATATTTTTCTCCTTACAAAATTGCTGGTTACAATATATGCAGAAATAAAATGGGGAACTTTCAGCCATTCCACAGACCAAAGGAATGTACATTGCTACAGCAATTCATTCAGAGAGACCTATGACAGTTTACTTTTTCCAATAGCTGCTACCTACATCCTAAGATCTGGAAATGAAAACCGAAATAAAATGTGGTGATTGGTCTGCAAACAGAAAGACGTGCAAAATATAAGCAACTTTCACACCTAGCAAACAAGACAGATAGAAGAACAGACTGTTCCCTTCTTAAGATGCAAGAGAATATACCCTACCACTTTCAACCATGTCATTTAATAACTAGTTCAACAAGTTTTTAAATTTATCTATATATAATTAATGCATGTATCAGTGTGCTTATACTGCAGAATACATCATGCTTTCAGAGTTGAGTTTCTGTGTTGCGCACATTATTTTTCTACTCAGCACAACGTTCTCTAAGTTGTTTGCCAGAATACTTTGAAGAGGGTGGAATAAGATATGAAATATTCTGCTGACATCTGCCCAGGAGACTTCGCTCCCACCCCAAAGATCACTCCACCCACAATTACTCTTCTTGGCTTCCTTCAATAACTCAAGATAGTAAAAGAAGACTCTGAAGGGGAGAAACAGTAGATGCAAAAAGTGTATGTGAAAAGATTGCTATGGAAGACACTGGAAGCCATTACAAGAGAGAACAAGTTGGGTTCATCCCAGTATTATCTGCTCAAATATGCCAGAAGAAAAATGGAGTTAAAGAATATGGAACCTACCAATCACATCAGAGATAATTCATTAAAGGTCTGTGAAGGAAGGGTGGAGGACCAAACCAAAAATATGAAGTTACAATTTTTTTTAAATCGCTGCAAAAAATATACTATCAAAAGAAACATGAACTACCAAATTTTTGGTGTACAGATTTAAGTGTATGATTGAAATAACTGTTTTATTTACCTAAATATGAAACAAGGATCAAATGAAAAGCTTAGCAGCATCATTTTTCACTAGGTTTCCTTTAAAAGGCTAAATATTTCATTAAAGCTGAGAAAAGCCAGATAACAAAACAGTGACAGTAAAAATTGGCATCCTAATTTTCAACAGGTCCTTGAAAGCAAATCCTACTGACTTCAAGCATGCTTATATTTATTGTTTTGAGTTCTCAATGCAATCCTGTACGTAATTTCAGACACCCAGCATGTCAGATACACTTTTTACAGGAGTGCTTGCTGCAGTAATGTGGTTTGGTTGACCCAGTCACACCTGTGCAGTCCCCTCACTGAAAAAGAACGGGTGACTAGCTATGGTCAGACATGGTAGGTATCAGATTTTAAAAATAAAATTTAGAGGAATGTAAATGTTTAGTGGCCTTTAGACACTAGTTAGAGGAAGAAATCACTCCAATTATTTCTGTAATTGTCAGATTCTGTTCCTGTACTAATATGACTTTGCTAAAACAATTTCTACTTGAGGTACTTGAATAGAGTACCAATTTCTACTTCAGTAGAGATTGAGACAGTATACATTTTACCTGTACAATTTGTCTAATTACAATTTGCTAGATTCTGAAGTTGCTTAATTTATGAAAGACTGTTCTTATGCAGACAGTCCAATTGCTTCTTAAGTTTTTTAGAGGGTTGGGGTGCCCTGCAGAGGTGCCTGCAGGGCTCCCTACACCCCCAGGAGGCTGGGGCTTGCTCAGGTAAGTGGAAAATACCCCCTCCTGTCCCTGGCAGCAGTGTGATTCTGGAGAACGTGCTACTGCCTTTGCCCTGCCCCAAGGAGTTTGAGAAACAAGACTTTCAAAGGGCTGTTGAAGAGTAGAATACAACTCTACAACCATCTCTGATTGTTGCAGACAGGCCATACAGAGAGGCTCTGTATGTGAATGCATTTTGGTTATTTTTGCTCCCTGTTGCTTCTAATTCAGTGTTATTTAAACTGCAGGTTGGAACCCACTTGGTGGGTCGCGACCTGATGTCAGGTGGGTCACAGAAAGCTGGGAGCAGCCATCTTGGAAACTGCAGAGCTTGTTATATTCCTTTTGTGAGTGTTAACAGTTTGAATTTTCAAGTTAGGCTTTTCTTTAATTTTGTTTAGTACAGTGTTTTTACATCATATTTTGTCCTAATCTTGCTTTCTGTCAGGGATGTTTCATGGTAGTACAAGTGCCGCAGTGCAATAATGCCAATTTACATTTCAGGAGTGTCATTTTATTATGTTACTATGACAGCACTTCCTGCTTGAAGATGTCCCTTGCTGCCACAACATCACTTCTGGTGGGTCCCAACACGAGTGCCATTATAAAAAGTGGGTCCCGGTCTACAAAGTTTGAGTACCACTGATCTAAGATAGACAACTACATATAGATCTTCTGACATGATAAAAACCTAGCTAATCAACTTATTTTTCTGAATCTTCTAGGACTACACTGCAGTCATTCTTTAAACATTCCTCAAGCTTGAGATGGAAAAAAGTGGAGTGCAAACATTTTTCAAAAATTATGAAATTTGGAAAAACCCTTTTTTAAAAGTGCAAAACAGATGGAAAGCTGCCATGCTAATAGCAGATGGTCCCAAAGTCCCAAGATACATGTGTCACACTGAAAATGCAAACTTGCCTTTAAAAACCTTAATGCATTAACTCTTTCAAAACTGTTTCATGTATGAAAAAGCAGAACAAAAATCTCCCACGGCAAATTCACCAGTAACAAGATAATGTTTCTAACATGACTATGGGTGCAATCCTAACCAACTTCCCAGGACTGACCTAGCTGTGCCAATGGCAATAATAGTCACGGAGGCCTCCTCAAAGTAAGGGAATGTTTGTTCCCTTACCTCGTAGCTGCATTGCCCTTACTCCAGAGCTGGAAATTTGGTTAGGATTGATATGAGCCCTATGTTACATTTTATCATGAAGCTTTATATAAAGATGTAATGCAAACATTGCTAAATGTAATGTAAAGTGTCTGACAAGCTGTACTCTAGACTCACCAACCACCTCTTTACAGTATCACTCTGAAAGGGTGTGAACATTTATGTTATTTGGATTGCATTCTGAAAAGAAACAATAACTCAAGTTTTCCACTGCAGCTGCTTTACTTAAGACAGAGGTCAACTTTCTATTCTCAAGAGTCAAGGAACAGAAAATCCATATGTAAAATTCTGTTTCCTGTGAAATGGAGCAGATGTTTCTTATGTAAGCAATAGCAATTCACTATTGTGCAGGACAAAGTTACAGCTAATATTTTTCTTAGTGAAGAAAAGGATTTACAAACAAAACTGAAGGGGCAGTGCAATTAGCTCTAAATTGTGTTGTGTCTTCAGAAGAAAGCTTTTGCTGATTTTAATTGTCAAAAAATCATGTGTTTTGGAAGTTGGAAACTGATAACTATTCTGAAACTAGGATGCTGGTGCACAAGGTTATAGCCAGATTCTTTAAAACTTGATAAGCTTATTACAAAGCTTGCATGCAAGGACAGCACCAGTTTTCACTGTGCAGTCACTGCTGTGCTTCAAGCAAGACCATGAAGTACTGAAAGGTATCTGGCAAAGTATCAATATATTCCTTTAACAAGAGATTGGTTTCACGAAAGCGGAATATCTATTCCAGTTACCGAGTGGATAAAAACAGTGTCTTATTTTTCTTTTAATGCACAAGGAGAGTTTATTTTTCACCAAACACATATGTTGCTAACAGATGATAAATCCACCAACTCTGAAGGAAAACAAAACCACATAGTAGCCGTCTCCACTTGGCAAACGTGTGTAGTGGCTACAACCCTTTCTATTGTGTGGAAGTTTATGGTAGTGTTTGTGAAGAGGTTTTTTCCAATCTACATGGTAAGTTATTGAATATGAGCAGCTTGGCTATACAAAAGAGCTACTAAAATAACTTCAGCAGTTTCCACATAGCAGCTTTTCCACATGCCCAAGTAACATTTCCATGACTAATATAAAAAGCACATCAAAATTAACCAGACTACTTCCAGCAATATGTCTGATATACATGAACAACTGGTGGCTAAAACCTGAAGCCAGCAGTCCTATTCATTTATACTTATATTTACTTCCAAGGCGCACAGCATAACGAAAACAAACACATCTTTGAGGAACTAAAGATGTGCAAGACAATGATTTACTAAGAAAGAGATACTTTGGGAAATCTTCATTTGCCCAAATATTTCCAGTTATTACATTGTCCAAAAAGTGTCCCAAAATTCATCATTTTCAACATTCATCATGATTCTCCTACCGATTTCACAGGTTTTCCCCAATTATCCTGCCAGTAGCCTGGATTGTCTATATCAGGGGTGGCCAAACTGTGGCTAATGAGCCACATGCAGCTCTTTGAAAACTGTTATTTATTTTACTCAGAAGTAAGCCCATTATGTTCAGTAAGACTTGGGTTGAAATCCTTTCTTACTCACCAAAAACAAACACCTGTACATATATGTGGCTCTCAGAAATATGATGGCAGAGCTTCTTTTGGCAACAGGTAAATCAATCAATCAATCAATCACTAGTATTTATATACCGCTTTTCAACATAAAGTTCACAAAGCGCTTTACAGGCAAATAATAACATTAAAGTTAAATGGCTCCCTGTCCCAAAAGGGCTCACAATCTAAAGGAGGGCTCACAATCTAAAGGTTGAGGGCTCACAATCTAAACAATTTTCAACCTTTATAATTATTTACTGGATTTAAACTGAGACCACACTGGATTATAACACAAATTTAATGTTCATGGTGAGTAAATATATTTATGAATGTAACTGTTTAATATTGCGACTCAAACACCTGAACTTTATTGTATGTGGCTCCTGCGTTAAGCAAGTTTGGCCACTTCAGCATATATCATAGCTTTTGCACTAATGTGATTAAACTACCCATTGGTTGCCAAAGTTTGGCTAAGCTTGATAGATAGTCATTGTTCCCAGTAAAGCTTTCTCACTTCCTGTTCCACAAGCAGACTTTATGTGCGTTCCCTTCTGAACCAAATGAGAAGAGGGTTTTACAAAGATTAAGAGGCAGGCAGGCAATACCTGAGTATGCAGTAATCCTTCTGCTTCAACCCATGCAATGTTGCTGCTTTCTGGCATAAAATCCAGCATGGCACGATTCTGAAAGTGAAATCTCTGTGGCTGCCAGTTATTTTTTCTAAAAAGTTTATTAGTCCTATTTTCCCTGTTGCTCACTATACTTAAGAGTTTATCCATCTATCGATTCCTCACCTTTCACCCAAAAGTCTCAAGGCAGTTAAGATAAAATAAAAACAATAACCAGACAGATGAAAACAACTGGTGACCTGACCTATGGAGTGGAACCCAAACACAGAGCTACAGTTTGTTTAAACATCATGTTTATGTTCTTATGTTAATTCACACAATTCTCTGTTGCTTTTGTTTCAGGTGCAAGGCCAGATCTGGGGCATTCAAATTTACACTTGTGCACTGAAGTCATTCAAAATATGTGAAACCTGTTTCACATTATGAAATTTACGTTAATTTTTGATATAAGATGGGGACATGCCAAAAATATCTTTCATGGCCAGGAAATGATATACATGTCTGCTGTTATCTGTAAGATGTAAAATATCTTGACTATTGCATGTAGTGTAACCCCATATACCCTGTACAAAACTTGTAAATCATAAAATCATTGAGACTGAGATCATTTGATTCTATGATTCACAAGTTCCGTATGGGTTTACACTACATGCAATAGTCAAAAAATTTGATGTCTTACAAATAACAGCAGAATCCTTCATGTTTACTCAGAAATAAGCCCCATTAATTTAGTGACACTTACTCCAAACTATTATAGGATGGCAGCCCAAGTTCATTTTCAATCATCCCTTCACACATTAGCATTTCTATTCATACATAAGGAGAACCTGTAACTTTGAGAAAAAATGGCTGAAATCTAGACAGAACTGACCATTGTACAACGTTGTCCAATTGCACAGTTGTGGTTTTAAGAACAACAGATGATGGTATAAGGGCATAGAAAGGGTTGAGGTCTTGATCAGCCATTATTTGACCATAATGAAAAGTTACATATTTTCTTAGAGTGTCAATCTGCCAGAGTTAAACATGGAGGAGAAACAGAGACTGGACAAGGCCAGAACCTAGTCACTACACACAAAGTTTCGATTTTCTGAGGCTGAGATAGCAGGGAAACCAGAGCAAAGCAGATGGCCAAGACTTTCAATTCCAGCCCGTGAGAACCAGTGTGAAAGGTGACTCCAGTCCTGGCAGTTACGCTCACGGATCCTGCCTGTCGACAACCCTCCCCCAGAAAAAAGCCAAGTAGTGAGCCAGAAGGGGATGGAAAGGAAGAAAATGCACACAGGGTCTAGTTAAGCTACTGCGGGGCCTGCAGAAATAGAAAGGATCTCTAAATTTTAAAAATACATAACTATTAATGCATAGTAAACTAATTTTGTTTTTTCATTTGTTATGTAGCTGGCACCTCAAACCCTTCCGCATCACAGCATGCTTTTCAGCACGTTTGGTGACAGCCAGTGCTGGCAGAGCACACACTCTGCTAGGGCTGAGGCATGATAGGATTGTGCCTGCTGTAAAGTTAACTTGGAAGGAATTTCTTTGTATCATGTTATTAATGACATCTGTAATGATTACATACCATGCAGCTCCCCCAATATGTAAACAGGGTTGCCAGACTGTGAAATGCTGATTTCACCAGAGGCAGACTGCAAGAATTTAGTCTGCAACCTATGGGGTTGCAGACTATGGGGTCTGCAACCTATGGGGTCTGCAACCTATGAAAATATGGGGCCTGTAGCATATGCTACTTTTGCTGCTAGATTAATCCAGCACTGATGCACACCTAGAGAAGCGTTCTCTCTCCCTTCTCAATCTTCTGAAGGGGCGCACTTGAGAGTGATTGGGTGATTCATCACCTCCATTGCAACAACTAGCTTGGGTGACACCTACCTGTATTTATTAACCTGTTTGTGCATCTGTTGATGGGACCAAACAAGAGTCTCACTCTCCTTTTCTGTTTTGTGCTTTGTGTGTGTTCTAAAATAAATTGCAGCTGGCTAGTGAATTTGCATCTGAGTGTGATTTCCTCACCAAGACAAGTGCTAATCTGTTGCCACTTGCAGTGTGGGAACACCATTCCTATGATGGGGCAGGGAGCTTGTAGGGAAGAGGAGGCCACACACAAACCCAGGCCCCGTTTCTATCAATGGTAATATTTGCTATGACTTTGAGATCATTTCATTTATTAAGGTTCCACTTCCAAAAGGCTTTTCCCGATTATTTTTATTTCTTTTTACTACCACATTCTTCATACCTACAGATTGGTTTTGATTATTCTAAGAAATCACAACATTAGTTTAATGGGGAACAATCTTTCGAGTGCAGAAATCCAGTTGACATATCCCTAGAGTATATAGTATCTGACCATGCGTTTATGCAATATCTGAACATGCATTTATGTTGAAAGCTGTGTATACTCAGAGCCCAAACCAGAACTACTCAATCGCCTGGGAATGCAGCGGTAGCCAAGTGGCTACTGCTGCATCCCTTGGCAGACAGGCAGCGCCAGGAGGCTCAGCAGGGAGAGGGGACGTTCGTCTCCTTGCCCCACAGTAAGGGCACGTGGGGGGGGATGAGTCTACTCAATGCTGCATTGGCTATTTAGCTGGTGCAGAAGCAAGGGCCACCAAGTAAGGCCACATGGCCTTACTTGGAGGTCATCAACCAGCAGCAAGAGTCGCCACCAGCTCCGCCCCACCCCACCCCACCCCTCTCCCACCCGAGAATGCCCTCCCATCCTGCCCTGAACAGCAGCATCGCTGGTGAGTGGGGCTCCCTCCAGGGCGCCCATGGTCGCTGTTGCCACGGTGCCACCCAAGTTCCAGTGGTAATGGTTTATTGCTGGCATTAGAGGCCCTGAAAGGCACCTTGCAAAATACATGCCCAGGTGGTACGAGTGTACTGCCCGTGGTATGGGACATTGAATTGGTCTCTCAGTCACATTAGCACTGAGACACACACGCATGCTGTTACCAATTCAGACTGATTAGATCTTCACTTCAAAATTCAATTAGAAATGACATCGTGAATTTAACTCAAACACCTGACCTAAGCAACCCTTACATTTATCTCTATGCTTGCATTCATGCTGACCAATATACTAAAACAGTTTCCAAGCCTTGAGAAAACTTCAAATACAGGTGTGCCCCAGTATCCACTGATTCAGTATCCACTGTTCCAGTTATCCACAGATACCATGGGTACTGGGATGTCTATTAAAAAGACAGGCAAACATTTAACAAATTTCTTTTTTTTAACCTTGCTGCAGCAGAACCATTGATGCTTCCCTGTCTTTACGAAGTTTTCCCAGTATCCACAATTTCAGGGATCCACGGAAAGGTTGGGAACAGAACCCCAGCAAATAACAGAGCATGCCTATAATAAGCTAAGTAGTCTGCAGTAAACGAGATTTGCAACTTGCAATTCATCACACTGATCTGTGCATGTGCGCTGGTAGGGGTGGTGCCTCTTATTAGTAGCAATTTATTCAACATGTTTGAATTGGTGTAATTTTAGAACACCACTATAATAAGATTATTATGTCATGGTGCCACTATGACTGCAAATGGATTTGCTAATTCACCATTTTGAATGTACAGGATTTAAATATGTTCTGCCTCGTTTGATTAAGTTTTAAAGAAAACATCAACACGGAGGTTTACATTCAAACTTAAAATGTATCTACCAATGATAATTCTATATGCAAATTGTGGTCCTATTAAAAAAAGGCTATACAGTACATAGATCTAGAAATGGTCAAGTGCCATGTGACCTCACATATACCAATGGAGCATTCATATGCTTCAGGTTGTCACTGCAGCAGTGTGATCAGGTGTAAGGTACACTGGGCTACACACACCCAGCAGATGTAGCCATCCACAGTTCCTATACAAAGGCACAATCCAGCTAAACACTTATGTCCTACTGACTTCAAAGAGGCCAAGTTAAACACATGCTTAAACCCTCTTCTATGGCTATCAATAGTACTTGAAAGTGTGCATCTTGTATAGTGTATAACTGAATCGTGCCTTGAGAACAACATAGTTTAAATGGAGAAAAATGCATGCCTCAACCCTTACACATTGTCACCTCAGCAACTGGAGATGCTGTTCTCTCCCCCATCCCACCCACTCCTGTTAAAGAAGCAGAGCCATGTTTCTCAAACAGTCTGAACAGCAATTGTGTCCATGGGCTGCATTAAGCAGTATGATTAAGTAGCTAAGTGGGCAGTGCAACAATTCCCTCCATCTCTCTCTCTCTGTATTCACAGACAGTTAGTATTTTCTCTAGCACGGCATCAGAAAATAATTAACATTTGCAGCCCTTCTGTCTCCAAAGTAACAGAATACATTTCACTTGTGTGCCTGGGTGTGTACACATCTGCTTCTCCCCTTTCAGAGAATTTTTTTTTTTGAAAAACTGAAACTGTGGTAAAAATCTTTATATCCAGTTATGATGAATGGAAAACCAAGTGGAAACTTTAAAACCAGAGCTGTGTTGAAACTGTCCTTATATTCAACAACAGGAAAGAGGACAAATGCAGCTGCACGGAGACTGATCTTTATCAGAAATGGCAGGAAATTCTATTTTCCACAGATTTCCCATCTCTCACGTTTAAGAACATATAGGTTTTTCTTCTTTGACTATAGGAAAAGATGAAATACTGCCTATTTGTATGCAATGTTATACCTGATACACATAAACACACTCAGGCCAAAATCCTTTGCACACTCATCTGAGACTAAGCCCTAACTTAATGGGGCTTACTCAGAGTAAGCATGCATTGAATTGTGCTGTATGTACATGCCTGCTTTAAAAGAAAACATTAATTTTCTTTTGCACACAACACTACAGACAAATTTTGAATTTCCCACATTGTCATTTGGCGCAACTACTACAGCAGTTAGAACACACATTCAGTTTCAAAATTCAGTTCCCTTCTCCTGTCCATCCCATATTAATGTTCACACAGAAAGAGTAAAAGGGAGGATCAAAGGTTTTATTGGCATCCTGCCATAAGAAATTAGACTTCTGACATGTCAAACTACAAAGAATACAAACATTGTCCAGAGAATTAAATGCTGTTCTCTCCTAATCAGCAACTCTTTAAAGTGGATCATTTCATAGCACAGTGTCCCTAAAGTACTTACAATGTTAATGTAGGAAAAGTTGCCTTGGGAGGATGAACTTTAAGATTTAAGTTCACTTACCAGAAAGAAGGTATTTACCAGTGTGGTGAGTATGAACAGAGTGGGACTTATTTCCAAACACATATAGAAATAATCTGTATGACTATTAAGGACCTTGTAACAATTGATTTGTTTATATCCAAGAAGCTCTGGCCAGCATTCACAATTCTTCTCATTCCCCCTCCCCATTTGATCTCACAACAATCCTGTGACAGATGGTGACGAGCACAAGGTCACCAAATAAAATGCATAACTGAATAGGGATTTGAACCGAGTACCCCCAGTCCTGGTCCAACACACTAACCACTACAGCACACTAGTTCTGCAATAAGTGGCAACACACACAGATACAGATGCTCCTGTGTGCTGCCAAACATACACAGGCACAATCAGTGCTATCTTGCCTAGTTCTTCCTTAACTAAGATATGTTAATAAATATTTCACAT
The DNA here is from genome assembly GCA_029204185.1 of Lerista edwardsae. Lineage (NCBI taxonomy): Eukaryota > Metazoa > Chordata > Lepidosauria > Squamata > Scincidae > Lerista > Lerista edwardsae. The sequence continues at coordinate 54,329,844 of JAJKFI010000001.1, forward strand.
TTGTCTAGCATTTTCTGAATACACAAAGCACTTCTCACATATTTTGATGCAATCCTCACAACATCCTGTAACATAAGTATTAGCCAACACAGCTGAGAAAGCCAAAGCTGAGAGGGAATGCCCTGCTAAGTCCACCAGGTGAGCGCCTAGCAGAGGCAAGATTAGAAATCCTACTTTTAGCCACTATGCTATACAGCTTGAGTGTCCCTTATCCAGACTGTTTGGGAAGGGCAGGTGTTTGGATTTCAGATGTCTGGATTTCAGAATAATTGCATAAATATGAAAAATGCTTCCTCTTTATACTATTACTCATCTGGGTGTCTGCCCGCCTCTTTTGACATTTTTCAACAATGTCTGGACAAGCACACACCAAAGAGCAGAGAATAGAACTTAAATGTGGGAATGAGCACAAGACTTTCTATTGTTCACGCCAAATAAAGTTTTTCAAAAAGTATTGGACAAAAACGTCTGGATTTTGGAATAGTCTGGATTTTGGATGTCAGGATAAGGGATCATCTACCTGTACCACTAAGTACACCGGTGGTGGCATGCCAGCTTTCCTTCAAGACCACCTATACCATCCACCCATGAACCCAATGTGTTCTACAGTGCAACAGCAGCCAAAGTATACTAGTTTAATTCTGAAGAGGAGAACATCATCACCATCCCAAAACCTCGTGACACATTACACTGACAGCCTTACATTCAACAAACAGGTGCAAAAGCCTATTTGGCAGAGACGCTCCTTTCTAAGCCTGTTTGAGTTTAAGAGACTCCATTATTATTGTAGAAATAATAGTAATAGTACTATAAATAGTCAGGAGCACAAGCTTTCAGTGCAGTACACCTGAGGCTTTAGTAAGGTGCCACAGAACTGTTCTTCAGTCTTGGTATAATAGACTATATTTATTGCTACTACATTTTTATGCATTCTGTATCTTCAGCAACCTGAAGTTATTCCACGTACGTGACCCTGCATCAAGCGAAGCTACGTGGCTTCTACCAGAGCAGAGAATGACCACCGACACGCCACACCCTCTGCAAAGAGCGGGTTTTTTTTGCAAGAAGCTTCGACAGTTGGGCGGACTGTAAGAGCAAAGCGGCACGTAAGCCAGCCACAATGGGACAACGCAGCGCCAGACTGCCAACGGGGCTGCCATCACCGGCTGAGCTCCGATTTCTCGCTGGCAGCCACGAGCAGCAGCAGCGCCGCAAGCGAAGCCGTGGAGAGGCGGGGTGGTGGTGGTGGAAAGGCCACTGGCAGGAAACGAGGGGTCGAGGGCTGGCACGAGGCACGTAGTCCCGCCTAACCAACCCTCAGCTCGGGAATGACAATCCCGGGCGGCGTGGCTAAGGGCGACAGGGGCTGCTCTCGAGAGCGGACAGCACGGCGGAAGCCTTGCGGCGTAAGGAGGCGCGGGCGCAGCCCCAAGGGACCCCGCCACGCAGCCAGGGTGGAGCCCTCTTTCGACCAGCCCCGCTCGGGCACAGAAAGCAGAGCCCGTTGGGCAGCGACGAGTTCAGAGGTCCCCCCCTTCCGGAAACAAAGCGCACCCCTCCCGCGCTCCCCAAGCCTTCCTTACCTGGCCCACACAACAGGGCGCGGACATGCTCGCTCCTGGAGGCTCCGCGGCTGACGGCGCAATCCTCGCCTCCCGACCTGGAGGCACCTGCCTCCCAGCTGCTCAGACTTCGGAGCGGAGCGGCGGCCTTCCGCGCGAGCAGCCCAGGCGCAGCAGCTGCAGCAGCGTCCTCCCTCAAGCCCTCTGTTTTCGCAGCCCGGACGCGCAAAGACGCGCCCCCTGCTGCGCAGGGCTGTGCCTGCCGTCAAGAGCGCGCCTGCGCGCACCGGGAGAGCGCTCGAGATTTGGGGTTTTCGCTTGTGGAACAAGCTCCCCCGGGAATGCAGGCAGCTGGAGCCCAGCCCTGGGCGTAGAGGCTTCCGCTGTCGTCAGTTTGCTGAGGAGCGGATAAATGGCTTTCCGGCGCGGGAGGGTGGGAATAGCCCGCCTTGCGAAGAGAAGGAAAGGAGTGGCGGGCAGGAAACGCAGGAGCAGGCGCTGAGGTGAGAGACCACCTGTCCTGCTTCCCACCAGCGGAGACTGCTGCAGCCGTCTCCAGAGCGAAACGCCGCGCGAGGGCACGTGGGACGGGCTCCAGGGGGAGAGGGAGGAGCCACGTGGCCCAGCGCTTCCTCACCACAGGGTAATACCCCTCAGGCCGAGTTGGGGAGGGCTGCGGGCCGACTGACTGGAGCCCTCCGCTCGTTTGCGTTTCTACAGCAGTTGCTGCTCGCAATGAAATCGCTCACGCCTCAGGAGAGTTTTTACGTCCTATCCTGTCCAACGTTCCAGCGCCTGTGTAGCAGCAGTGTTCAACATGTGTTCCCTTAGCTTGAGGAGGTCTCCCTGACTGCACCCCAGTGCACACCCCATTGGCACAGCTACATCAGGGCTGGAAAGCTGGGCAGGATTGGGCTTTCAGGCTGCAATCCTACAACGCTTTCCTGAGAGTAATACAAAGGAGCCTGCTTCTGAGTAGACATGCCTATTGCCTAGGATTGTTTTGTAAGTGAAGCTTGACTAGAGGAGAGGCCAGGCAAGCCAGCATCCCCTTACCTACTGCAGTAGATGAGAAGGCACGGCCTGCAGGGTTGCTTTTATGCCCCTGAGAGACATTTTGCTTCTGAGGTTCCATAGACTAGCCTGGCTGATGGACACCAGTAGACGCACCTTCCCTGCTTTTAGCCAATCCCTTGAAAGCCATCCATGCTGCATCTCATGGCATTGAAGGTGTCTGATAAGCACGTTTTAGGGGTTGAGTATCCCTCATCTGGACTGCTTAAGATGGGAAGGTGTCTGGATTTTGGATTTGTCAGGATTCCATAAAAATTGCTTAAATATAGTAATGAGACATGCTTCCTCTTACTTCTGTCACTGTGACCCATTTGGGTACCTGCTGGCCTCTCTGACATTTTTCAACAATGGCACAGAGCAAAGAACTTACAGCCTGTAGCTGGGAACAAGCACAAGACCTTCTACTTGTTCATACTACAAGAATGTTAAAAACAGTCTTGGACAAAAATGTTTGGACTTCTAAATAAATCTGGATTTCGTATGTCCGGATAAGGGATAATCTACCTGTAAATTACTTGCTTCATATACAGTACATCAAAGATGATTGCAAGGTTAGGGGAAGCAGCAGCAAACAGGGCTACTTACTACTAACTTGGTAGATCTTTAATTTCCTGCCTCCCATCTTGTGCATGGAAGATTGGGGGTATAGAAAAGAAAACCTTAAAGTATTATCTGTATCTAGTTTAATACAGTACAATCTGATTATATTAAAAGTAGATAAGGATTAAATAAAACTGCTGTAATTTGCTTGGGAAACAGGGCAGCTAACAGTGTTCAGAATGTGAAGCTTTCCCCCCTTCATGGGGTCATATTAGTAGAAGACAACCCATATGCACATCTGCCCCACTCCAGAGCAGGCTAGGCCAGTGCAAGGATGCGTGCCAGCCTACCTGTGCCAGGATCCAGTGACAGGTACGGCCAGCAAAGTTTGGCCAGCGTGGGAGGTTAGGGAGGGCGGATGGAGGGTAGGAGGGGCGGATCAGGGCAGGGGGCAGCAATAACTTCCCCTTATCCTGCGCCAAGTGGCAGCTGGCCCCAATACAAGCCCTCTCTAGATATAGCGCAAGTCAGCTGGCCTGCCTGTTCCAGCACAGTATAGGATTGGGTTGCCCAATACCCTATGCTTCTTTCTATTTTGTTTAAAGAGGTCAGTCAAACATCCTTTGAAGACAAATTCTTACTTCAGTTACACGTACAACTGTGCTGAATGGATGCTACAAGCTAAGCAGATCTTCTGCACACCCCAGATAATCAAGAAGGAGCATGTGATCTGTGGAAAAGGTTCCTGGGACATGTTTTCAGTGCATGATCCTTCTCACAGAAATTCAAGTTTGTCATGGGACAAGATTAACCAAAAAAGCATTGTCAAACCATCTGCAATTTTAGGTACATCACATGATCTTAAACCTGATGGTCCATTAAGCACAAGAACTCAGAGGCAATGATAACAGATACTAGCATTTTCATTTACCGACAGTAACTGCCACAATGAAAACAAAAAAAAGATGGTCAAATGCAAACACAGAATAGTTTTTCCTTCTTATAAAGGAAGGAAATGTGCAATTTCATGTGAACATTTTGTTACATAACATGCTTAACTTTCTTGCCACAAGAAGGTTGAGGCTTATCTTTTCCCTTCCTTTGTGGTGTCTTCTACTGTCAATACAAGACAGTAGGACAGTGGTTCCCAAAGTGGTGGGTTATGACCCACTACCCTGGGAAGCACTGGCTTCTGCCCCTTTAGCAGGTGGGGAAAGGAGGAAGGCAGCAACACAATCCCCAGGATTGCACTGCATCCCTAAGGGGCTTTTTTTTTACACCTACCCCTGGCACTGCCAGCGTGTGGGAGGTCGTTGTAAGCCCTGGGGAGCCCCCTGCAGGGGCTTGCATACTGGAAGTGGGTTGAGATCGTATTTTAAACACATTTTGCTGCTTGGGGAGCTCCCTAGGGCTTCCTACATCCCCTGGACACCAGAGCTGCCAGGGGCAAGTGTAAAAAAAGCCTCTTTGTTCAGGGCAGCAGCAGATCCTGGGGATCATACTGCTGCCTTTTCCCCACCCCCACCAACTCCTGGTAGGAATTTGGGAACCGCTGCAGTAGCGTCTCTCTTTCTGTTTGTGTCATTGAGACAGAAATCCTATCCACTCTTTCCTGAGAGTAAGCCCCATCAAACAATAGGATTTATTTTTAAGTAAACATGCATAGGATTGTGCTGACAGGATAGAACGCAGTCATATATTATGGAGTAGAGGCAAGATCACATAGCAATTAGTTGCACAATCTTCTAATCTGATTGCTTAAGAATTCTCTACAGCAGGCCAGCTAATCCTCAAAAGCTAATAGTTTTATCCCACTATATTTAATTGGGAACTGGAGGTGCAACTACTGTGTAGAAATCATTATGTCTTCCTTCTGACATGCCCCCCCCCTTACTTCTAATTCCACAATTAACACAGTATTCCAGGTAAAATCTAAGGTCATCTCAGTCCCCCCAATTCACTCTCCCTGATAAGGCTCTATAAGGTTTTCACTGTCACAACTAATATTTCATGCAGCAAGACCACATTAACAACACTTACTCACCTCCAATTAATCCCATCTATTTTTTTAAGCATACAAAGTGTTTTACAATCTTTATCCTATTTGCCCCATAACACTTTTGAGGCAGAACATATTCCCGTATTAGATGTATAATTGGGGCTGAGAGATGAGACTTGAAAACAAAGACTCTTTTGTAACACAGACTTCTAATCTCTACATCACCTGGGGTTTTATTTACCATTTCCCAGCTCTCTGGGATTCATTCCAGGCCCCCCTGCGGATACAGGGAATCCTATCTCCACGGCCTCCCCCCCCCCCATTATTGTTGTTTAAAGGCTTACTGCAGCAAAGTGTTCCTTGCTTTTACATGTCACTATAATATTATATAATATAATGGATATGGTGGCGCTGCGGGTAAAACCGCTGCTGCTGGGCTTTCTGACCAGAAGGTTGGGAGTGTGCAACAAGACTGTGCAACAGAGTGAGCTCACGTTGCTTGTCCCAGCTCCTGCCAACCTAGCAGTTCGAAAGCACATAAAAATGCAAGTAGATAAATCAGGACCACTTTGGTGGGAAGGCAACGACGTTCCGTGCGCTAAGATGTATAGTCATGCTGGCCATGTGACCACGAAAGCTTGTCCTTGGACAAACGCTGGCTCTACAGGCTAAGAAACGGAGATGAGCACCATCCCCTACAGTTGGTCACGATTAGACCATTTGGTTATGGGGAAACCTTTACCTTTTTATAATCTTCCAAGCTTATAGTTGTGCAGGTAGACTGCTGGCAGCCTGAATGCATGAAGAGACTTGGGGCACAATCCTAACCCAATTTTCCAGCACTGACATAGCTGTGCCAATGGGGCATGGACTGCAACCTGCAGTTGAGGGGCAATCATAGAGCCCTCCTCAAGCTAAGATAATATGTGTTCCTTTACCTCAGAGCTGCCTTGCCATTACCCTGGTGCTGGAAAGTTGGTTAGGATTGCGTCCTAAATTAAAGGTTAATAGGAAATAGTCAACTTCCTGTTAACCTTCTTGCTAACCTTCAATCTAGTCTCTTCAAGTATTCATGCTGCCAGCACCATGGAGGTATTATACACTGGAGAAGACATGACGTCATTTTCTTGAAGCTTCCGGGTCTCACAATATGGCTGACTCAGATCATCGCCGCGAAGGAGGATTGCAGCGGGATTCAGGAATAAAAATCTCCCTGCACGCGTGTAAAAGTTAATCTCAACGTCTTTAAGCATGCCTGCGTGTTCTGCATACGGGTGTGCGAATCGCTGTACGAAAAATGGGATTTAATTTCCACAGAAAGATTCATGTATTCTCATTACATTGGTTCAATAAAACTACTGTTCAGTGAGTAGAATTTTTTTTATGGGGCATGACGTTTTTATTTTTGCTTGTTTCAAAAAATAAGATTTAAAAAAATAAGTCTGTCAAAACAGTGTAATCCGAGTTTAAATAGACAGCAAGTAGTATTTCGTCCGGTATGTTCAGTAATATAATTATGCGGAATTAAACTTTGGAATTGCATATTAACTCATAATAAGGTTACCAATAATGTTTCTCCACGATCACACGTTTTTATTTTGGTAAGTTTTTACTTCAGGAGTAAACTATTAAGTCCTAAACAGTACGCGCAAAGCAATCTGAAATGCTTGGAATCAGCATTGTTTTGAGTCACACAACATGGCCACTAAGCCCACCCCCTGGCTTCACTGGGCTGCTATCAATTCTACAGGCAGGGCCATGGGTTGGCCAGCACGCACTATTATCTTGCAAGAAACACTTTGCCTTGGTAAGCCTTTAAACAACATTAAAGTCTGCCCCCCAACCTGGATCTACAGATAGGGAGGGAGGGTGCTTGTACTTCATTTAAAAGCATATGGGCCAAGTGCTATGTATTCTAATGTAGTGGTCCTCAAACTTTTTAAATCTGAATCCACTTTTTAGAGCGGCAGTCATGTCTGGACCCACCAAAAATGATGTCATTAACGTGGAAGTTATGTCATAGCTGAAAGTCACATTGTGACATAATAAAATGACACTCTTGGAATGCAGACTGGCATTTTGGACTGCGGCAATTGCACAACCATGAAACATCCCTGACAGAAAGCATAATGGGGACAAAATATTATATAAAAGCACTGAACAAATTTTTTTTAACCCTCACTTGAAAATTAAAGCTTTTAGCATTCACAAAAGGAACACAGCAAGAGTAAGGTCTGCAGCTTCCAAGATGGCTGTTCCCAGCTTTCTGCAACCTACCTGACATCAAATTGTGACCCATCAAGTTGGTCCCTAACCAGTTTGAGAAACACTGGGCTAGCATATTTATGACTGGGGCGGGGGGTACGCTCTTGCAATGCTGCTGTTGACCTCTCACAGACCTTACCCTCATCCCCAATGATCAGTCATGGGTTGATGCAGACAAAACGTGCCTCAGTTTCTCCAGTCTGCTTCCATTTCGGGAAGTGACAGCAAGGCATCAGGGCAGACAAAGCCCTCCTGGCACAAAGCGGTATGGAGGGGAGCTGGCAGCATGCCAGTGGCTCAGTTCCCACAGCATGGAGGGGAAAGGAAGGTTGGCGCTCATATCTGATCCATCAGCTGTGGTCCTGTGATGCACCCTACCACTCCTGGAGGGGGGCCCTGTGGTGGCTGTTTGCTAGGGCTGCCACACCTTTTTTAGATTGTGAGCCTTCTTGCACATGGAACCATTTTGTTATTTTTCTCTGCAGACAGCTGTGTGAGCCTTTTTGTTGAAAAGCAGAATCTAAACAGTTTTTATAAGAATCATGTCCTGCTGCAGCAAACACAAGCAAAGAGTTGCCAAAAGGCCAAGCTAGAAGCTAATGCATAGTAATAAACAATGAGCGATTAACACTTTTATTTTTTTTTAAAAGCAGTTATAAAAATACATGGCTTATAGTTTAAACACGACACATATTTTACATGTTTACATTTACAAATTCATTTTCTTCCATGTTCAGCTTGCATCTGAGTGTTCACATTATTTAGTCTTTTCAGACTTCCAGCAGCAGAAATATTCAATATTCCAGTTTCCACGATAGTCAAAATATCAATTTTTTGGGTAATCCTAAAAAAATACAAAACATACACACACTGTACAGCCATTTTAATGCATGTCAGTTTTGCACAGTAGTTCCCAAAGTTTTTCGATTGGTAGCTCCCTTGATCTATTTGACCACTGGTCACAGCTCTTCATTTGGCTACAATCCTATACATTGTATAGGGTGATGGGGTTTTCATGATTCTGTAGCTCCCCAGCCGATTTCCCTGGCCATGGCTCACAGTTTGGGAACCGCTGGTTTAGTTAATCATTATAGCTGAATTCAAGATAGCCTTCTCAGAATTTTGCTACAGTTCTAACAGAGAAAATTCCAACTAGTCTCTGTAAGAAGCACAGAAGCCAGTTCACAAGATTTTCCTCTCCCCATTCCATCTCAGAACTGGAGCAGGACTGAGTTGGAAGGAGACAAGCTTGCTCTGAGCAATGGAAGAGCCAAACAGACAAAGTGCGGAGGAGAGCAAGGAATGAGCTATCACCTCTGGGAGGGTCACAAGAAAAACAAGGCATTGTCCCCAAATTTGTCTTGCATTTTGGGGGTGCAGTGTGAAGTCAAGGACCCAATCCTGATAGTTGGAGAAGGACCTCGCAACCAACCATTGGTTAGCCATCACATCCAAACAAAATTTGATGTCATCACCCCCGCCCCCAACACACAAATCTGTCCCTTCTGTTACCCGTAGGAATCCATTTCAAGAACAGATTACTGCAACAATGCAGGCCTAGCAGGTCTGCTCATGATTACACAAGAGCAATCATTTGATTACAGGTTCGCATGTTAGCTAACCTGGATGTCCTGGAGCCAGACTTGCAAGTTAATGCTGCATTATGTTTAGGGGTCATTAAAACAAAATTATGCTACTTTAACACAAAAGATCTATAAAGAATTGTTATGTTACCTTGATCTTTTCCATCTGTTCTTTTCCTCTTCAAATTTGGAACCGGATTTTGTTGCTCTTTCAAGGCTTCTGCAGGACAGTTAGGTCTTGGCAACTGGCTTCCAGGTGTTGGTGCAGGTCGATTACTGAAATACCTGTGTTTCAATGCCTAAAAAAAGGAAAGAGCCTGGAACTAATGCCTCTTTATAAGAGATGCATGCCTATCTTAAGCATTGTTCAGTGCTGAGGAGGGAGGATACAGGTCTTTTTTTAATATTCCATCTCTTCTGCAAGCACTAATCAGGATTATTATATGGGTGGGGAGAGGTGTAAGAGGAAGAGAAGTGAGGGTTGGAGGAAGTCAACTCATACTCTCACCACATCACTAGCCAGTCCCTGAACTGCATCCTCCCCACTCTGCACCAAACATTGCTTATATTAGGGTCTTCTGAGGTCTACAGAGGCTGCATGCAGCCACTGTGGGCCTCTGGGAAACCTTGGGTCACTTTTTTTTGAAAAACCAGAAGAGACCTTCTAAAGCTTTCCAGAAGCCTCAGAAGACCCTCTGGATGCAAGACCCACCTTTGCCTTCAGAGGAGTTAGGGTGCATTGAACTGCAGATTTAATTATCCACAGTTTCAGCACCTGAGGGGGTTCTGGGAATGGAGCCCCATGCATACTAAAGCATGACTGAAGTTCCAGCTGAATTATTTCAGATCAAAACTTTTGCCAGCATGTGTTTTTGACTAGCAGCCAGCAATAGAGACTCAAGCAAAACATTATTCTACAGTATACAAGACTGACAAACAAATGCGCAAGTGAGTTTGTGGAGAATGTACTTTTGCTGGTCGTGTCGAATGCATTGGCAGTTGAAATAAAAATCAAGTGTCAAGCAACCATCACAAAAGGTGCCTACACGTAAAGCTGTTGTATCTCCAAAAGGGTCCATACTGAAATTTATTGGACAATAGCTGAGAAGAGATTGACATTAGATTACCTGAGTAGCTGTAACTCGGGTAGAGGGGTTAAATGTAAAAAAGCCTTGTAGCAGTTCTAGTAAATCATCACCAGCCGCACTGAAGATGTGATGAAGCAGCATTCCTGGGAAACTTTTAAAAGTCACATAATCTGGAAGATTGGTCATACCCTATGGGAGAGGAAAAGACGAAAAACTAGTTAGGAGAAAGTCAGCCACTGTTTTACCTACTGAATTGATAGCTCACTTTTAAAACATGAAAGGTCAAGGTAGCTTATACAACACATTTTGAAATGCCAGAAGTAAAAATAACAAACCACATCAACAAAAATCAGGCAGCAGCAGAAAAGGAAGAAAGCAAAACCTTTACTATTAAAAATAGTTGAAATGTGTTAAAGGGTGGTACAGACAATGAAGAACAGGAAGGTTATCCATCTAAAGGGGAAGGGTGCATGCTTCCTCTTAATGAATGAATTGCTAAGAGATAAGCAATCTACATCTCTAAAGATGTTATCCACATCCCTCTCTCTCCACACTAATTCCAAATCTAGTCTTATCAGTTTAAGTACTCTTCTTGTCAGTTCTCATTATGGGTTTGTTTACTTACAGGCCACTGTTCCTCTGTTGGGGTCCCCAGTGTTTCAAATATCTTTGTGAGCTGATCAAGATCAGAGTCTCCTGGCAAAAATGGAACCTGTAGCAAAATGAATAAAATGGCTTTGAAACCCGATTTATCAAAGCTTTAACTCTCAAAACCCAAAATACATCTGAGTCTTGAGCATCTCCAACAGGCAAATTTGATGTTTTTCCTTTATATAACAGCATCTTCCTAGGCCCAATGACATAACTAGCACTGATAGAAGATTTTGGTGTCAGACATAGTATTACCCGTAAGATACAAAAAAAAAAAAAAATCAACCATACAATATCAGGAGCACATTTCCAACATCAAGTCTTACCCTTAGAAGCAATTCAGCCAAAATGCATCCCACTGCCCACATATCCACACCCACACCATACATTCTAGCACCAAATAGCAGCTCAGGAGCTCGATACCACCTGAAAAACAAATGGAGAGGGTCACTATCAGCTACAAACTTGGCCTAGTACAATGCAGTTGCATCATGATAGCAAATGATACAACTGACAGCAAATGACTATCAGGATGTAGAATTAATTCCAACACTATATATTTGGGATTGAGTTGAGCAAACCTAAAACAAAGGCCAGGTCAAAGTGGTCTGGCCCAGACAGTCAACAACACCTTCCATTTGTGCTGAACAATAGTTTTCTCAAGTAGCAGCATGCTCTGGACTCCTGCACAAATGCTTACACACTCCAATTTATAACAGTTTTACAGAAATTGAACTGCATCTACTGTTGTTTAATATGTTAATTTGTTATGGAGTATAGAAATTGGGCCCAATTCATAAAGAATTTCTTCAGTTCTTATTCTTGTCTACATCAGCACTTAGACAGGTCCCTAAGATAACAATGCTGATAGAAAGCCATCTCTTTCTTACCTTGTTACTACCTGGTGTGTGTAAACTCTATTTGGACTTCCAAAAGACTTTGCCAAACCAAAATCGGCCAGCTTTAAAACTCCATTTTCATCTAGCAACAGGTTGTTGGGCTTAAGGTCCTTGGGGGAATGGGGAAGAAAATAGGCCATCAAGGAGAGTTTACGCTTCACATTTTTAAAGGGTACGTGTTATGGGATCAAAGAGTACTCTTATAAATATGCTCCACTTAAAGCAATGGAACTTGTTACATAAAAACACATAGGATTGAGATACTAGTTAACTACAATGACCAATGAAAAAGTAAAAGTAAAATTTAACCTCTTGTTTCACCTCGCTTTTGGTTAATGCATTTCTGGTTCTTTTCTCTTGGCTGCTATTTACAGTTTTTAAAAAAACAACAACACAAATTTATTATTTGTTTTTAACTCTATTTTCCACTCTGTTGTAGGTCTGTTGAGATCCTTTAAAAGGATATTAAAAATGGGAAAAAATAAAAAAAAACTAAGTTGGACTATATCCTTTTATTCATACTTAGCAGTAGCCAAAAAAAGTAGCTTCGTTAGAAACAAGCATTAAGACTTGCTCTGGAAGCTTATGATAAGGTGTACTGACCACACGATCAGTAGAATATTTTGCACTGTATACAAAAAAGTTTCTGTATCATAGAAAGCCGACTTGCCACACTGACACAGTTGCTTAGGAGTTAAGTAGAAAGCAAGTTATTGAAACATGCCTGTTAGCCAAGATGATAACAATTCATTTATTTTATTTTATTTTTATCCCGCTTTTCTGCCCAAGGGCACCCAAGGCTGCTTACATCATTAAAAGCAACACAATAAACCACAATATAAACAAATTAAAACAATGTTAAGAACAATATTTAAAGAGTTAAAATTTAAAAAACAGCAAGCCCCATGGATCCCACAATTTAAAATGTAAGGATAGAATGTAAAAAATGCCAGCCACCCTGTCAACAGTGGCTTGTTTGAATAAAAAAGTCTTCAGCCCCCACCGGAATTTTGCCAAAGAGGGAGCAGTTCTTAATTCTAAGGGGAGGGTATTCCAAAGTCGGGGGGGGGGCACTGAGAAGGCCCTATTCCTGGCCGCCATCCCCCTCACCTCTCCTGGTGGTGGCACAGTCAAAAGGGCAAGCTGATACAATGCACTTTTATCACACAGTTTATACACAATCTTTTTTGGAGATTTACTTCCAAGATCCTCCTCTTACTATTATCTCTCTAGAGTACAACCAAACAATAAGTGACAAACATGTTATGCTTAGATTGATTTGGGCTTAATTTAATATTACAAAAATACTACATTATACACCGACAATTAAAATCTTTTTTAAAAAAAAAAATCCGCACCAGTTTATCCTACTTTTTCAGCAATGGGTTATTTCTGGTTCACAGGCATATAAGTAAATACATCAAAATATTTTAAGGCTAGGATGATGAATGTGATGTTGCTCCACCTAAATGTCATGTGAGCAATTCCTTGTCCGCATGTGTGCTCATCTAGACTTGCTTACCCTGTGAAGAATCCAGTGTTCATGTAAATATTCTAAACCCTGAAGTGTCATTAGCATGTAAGCTTTGATGTGAGAGGGTGTCAACACAAGACTTGTGTCCTTTATTATAACCTGTAACAATAGAAATACATTTTACATATTGCAAGAGCTTGTTTCTTCAAATAAAAAAAAGATCACACAAACATGTTCGCCCTGAAACAAGCAGTTCCTTTCCCATAAGGAAACTAAAGGCAAACTAATGCCAGATAGGGATGGAGACAACTAGGGGGCAATGTAGCTAGTAAGCTAGCCAGACAGAATGCAAGCCTCCCCCTCCCCCAATTACTTTTCAGTAAACTCTCTTTGGGCATGCAGATTTTTGAACTTTTTTGTTGCAGTATATAAATATTCTTAATAAGTATCTTAGGCTCCCTTTCCTCCCCAGTTTCCTTCTTGCAGCTAGGTAACAAGCAGGTAAAGTCTCTCTCTCCCCAACTATGGAATTCCTCAAAGATAGTATTCCTTTTAAAAAAAATAAGCATATGCCTTAGACTTCTGGAAGAACATTTCAATCTGTTGGGTAAAACCACCTATACTAGCACTAGTTACTTCTCTTCATGACCCTTGGCTTCAATATTTTAAAAGTCAATGCTTAATATTAGATTGCTAAGATTGCCTCTTGAAAAAATACATTTCAAAATAGCATAGCTGTTCACGGTTTTAGCTTACCTCTAAATCTGTTTCCATAAAATCAAACACTAGGCTAATATTGGATTTGTGTCCAAATGCATCAAGAAGCTGAAAGACGTAAATATATTTGCATTATTTCAATGTGCCTTAAAATGGGTTTTTGATCTTTGGTACACTCCTTAAGGAATGCCTGGGTTTTCCCAACGTTCTGGCTGAATTTAGACATCACACCAAACTATTGTTAAAGAATCCTAAGTATCGTTTGACTTAACGTCTAAGTTGACAAATCATTATGGCATATGGCTACTTCCTACCTTTGGAAACCACCACGCCACAGACACAGGAGTGCTTAGAAGGACTAATCTATGATTAGATTAGCAGGTCTAATCTATGATTCAATGCAATGATGTCTAAACTCATTCTATTGCCAAATGACAACAGAAGTAGGCTAAAAGGCCAATTCATATTACTGTAGTAGCAGCAGGATAAGAGTTCCTCTAAGCAGCTTTAAGGCAGGAGCATTAAGGCTCCCAAACTGCGGTGTCATGAACAGCTATTTTTACCCAACTATATGCATAACTATATATAGGATAACGGAATAATAATCCCCTGTTCATTTCATACATACCCCAATAATATTTGGATGGCTAAGTTCCTGTAATAGTTTTATTTCTCTAAGGGCTGTTCTGTTTATACCTGGATTGAAATAAAACAAAGAGTAGCAACAACAAAATTACTGTTTTTAACTGTAAACTATTACAGAATTTATTTGAAGATAGTACATAGATCTTTAAAAACAAAACAGAAACCCAAACCATCTCTCAATAAATATTTCTGAAAGTTCTGTGGTACCTTAACAAGCAAGAAAGCCTTCTTAGGCAAGATAGTAGTGAAAAATCAGTAACTCAATTGGGTTTTGCTCCGCACCCCGGCTAGTTTTGCATAAAGTGTGTTACAGGTTCAAATTGCAAAGTTCTCCTGTTTAAGGTTAGCAGAGTCCTCATTTTACAAGTACTTTCTCAGAGGAGAGGCTGTTGTAGCTGAGCTATAGAACATGCCAAAGACACCAGATTCAATCCCTAGTTAACAACAGTGGCGGGACCTTGTAGGACTTCCACATGAGACTTTGGAGAGTTGCTGCCAGCCAAAGCAAAGAGTTCTGAATCAACGCATAGCAGCTTCACAAAAGGTTCACAATATTTTGGGGTACAAACTTTTGTATCAAGAATCAGCTTCAGAAATATTTAGGAATTTTGAAAAATCTGATTACACCGTTAGGTCTCAGTTTACAAATCCAGGCAAGAATAATAATCCCTAGCCACTGTACATCTCATTCCCCTTGTCCCAAGTGAAACTAACAGGCATGCTACTGTTTAAGCAAAGGTCAAGCCATCTTTGTAAATCTCTGATGCTACTTCCCCCAAAACTTCAGTTGTTCTGCACTACAGAAAACAGCAGCCAGTACGGGCAAGAGATGCGGCAAATGTACATCTTCGCTGCCACAATTATAGAATGGTAAGCACGTATTTTAAACAGAGCACAAGATATTTCAGTGGTTGGTCCCCATTTTTATAGTCCACGACATCATAAAAATAAAACATCTTTACAGATGTTTTACATCTTTTCAGTCATCTTTACAGGCTTTCAGATGACTTAATACACAAGCTATAATCCAAAATAGGGTTAAGCACAACTGCTCTTACAGCAGTTAAGCTTCTTTAGCATTGTTTGTTTACTAATTTAAGGCCACATCAACAATCTTCAGCAAGAACTTTTAGAGAGTAAAAGAGGAGGTTTCAGATTGTGTGTGCGCGTGCGCGCGCAAGCAAGCGAGCGAGCAAGAGTCCAAAATGATTAATAGG
The DNA here is from genome assembly GCA_029204185.1 of Lerista edwardsae. Classification (NCBI taxonomy): domain Eukaryota; kingdom Metazoa; phylum Chordata; class Lepidosauria; order Squamata; family Scincidae; genus Lerista; species Lerista edwardsae. The sequence continues at coordinate 54,345,558 of JAJKFI010000001.1, forward strand.
AAGGCACCTCCCTTATGAGGAAAGGCGATAGCTTTTGGGGCTCTTCAGTCTAGAAAAAAGACACCCAAAGGGGCACATGGTTGAGAAATATAAAATTATGCATGACATAGATAGAGGGATGGTCTTTTCCTTCTTGCACACCAGAACCAAGGAACACCCACTAAAATTGAGTGGTAGGCAGACAAAAGAACCTATTTCTTTATCCAGCATGTAATAAACCTTTATGAGGGCTTGGTAGGAATTTTTTGCTGTCATCCAAATAGATTGTGGACAGCAGTTTTTTTCGCCTATCCCAGACTGGCAAGGGAGGAACAGTGTGTTCAGTAAGTTTCATGTTTTAAAAAATGAGTATATGCGTTTTAAAGCTAAACCCTAGCCACCTAGGTGTCGTCTGCGTCTGTGTCGCACGTTTCTTGCCTGGTGTGCTCCCTGAGGCATCTGGTGGACTACCGTGAGATACAGGAAGCTGGACTACATAGGCCTTTGGCCTGATCTAGTAGGACTCCTCTTCTTCTAAAGTAGAACTATATTCCACTTTAAGGTGTCCAAGGTTTTTAACAAAATGAAGAATTCTACCACAAATAGAAAAGTTTGTTTTCTACCTACGTTACCAGTGGATTAGGGACACAAGTAAGGATATTACGCTACTTGACTACTTCAAAGAGAAAGAAACAATCAAACTCGTTGTCATGTCTTCCAAACAGAACTGAAAGTGTAAATTGCTTTCTATAACACCATTGCTTTATTTCTGTGGCAACAGTACTCCAGTGTATGCAACACAGTTTGCATTTTGTGCATTTCGTATACTTACCATCTTTAGCTTCTGATCTATGACCAAGTTTAATCTAAAATAGAATATTGTTTATTAATATCACTCATCAAATTCATGTCAGAAACTACAGAGGTCTTAAAGAATCTATACTCACATCAAGTACACATGCATATGAAGAGGCTGTAAATTCCCCTAAATTTATCCCCTATTAAATGTGTTTAGGAATAAAGTCTTAATACTTAAAACTTTAAGAGGTATTGGTGCTTACAAAAGCTGTGCATGGTTAGATGGATATGCCAGACTCCCCCCCCCCCGCCCCCAAACCACTTTATGATATTCAGTACAGTCATTTACGTCGGCAATTGAGTCTGCAAGGATACAAGAATGTTGTTGTCTGTGAGATAACAGGGAACTGGACTGGATGGGTCTTTGGTGTGATTCAGCTGGGCTCTTACGTTGTTCGTACCTGCCTGGCATTTGATTCAATTGCTGCTTCTCATTATGAGGAAATCATGCAATAGACAGACTCTGCTGCAATGGTTTGCAAATTTTTCACCTTCAGGGAACTCTTTTTACACCTACTCTTCTGCCTACCTTCCCTCCCCAAAATCACACCTGCCAGATGCCCCACATTATGGAGGATTCTGGGATAAGTTCCACAATCTGCACCAGTTCACGTGGAGAAAGCCAGGCCTGCTGGGCATTACTGTTGTGCTGCTGAAATTAAACCTACTCTCTTGCATTTGAATACCATCCGAGAAGGACAAGTAGTGGTGAGCAAAAGTGGTCTTTTTGGGAGCTCATGAGAACCAGAGTTTTTCAGAACTCAGAATGAAAACTACAACTCTGGGGTGTCAAGGCGATACAAATTACTAGTCAAAAAAGCCACAAGAGCAAGGAAGTGAAACAACTTGTTCAATTCGGACATCATACAAAACTGAGGCTGTTGTTATGGCTTAATTCAATATCAGAATGGATAAACTATGGTTTGTGAGTGGTTGATACACCACTCGGAACAAGGGTTTGTAAACACTGGTTTGATGCTAAGTCTACATTGACATAGTTATGGTTGTTGCTCCCCTTCTGGAGGCCACTACACACAGGAGTGCTGAGCAGGCAGAAAATAAAACCCAATGAACTCCTCTACTCCAAAGCAGGCAGAAAGACACTCTGAAGGTACTAGAAGGTCCAACAGCTATCTAAAGTCACTTCCACACTGTCTATGTACTTGCTCCTTCCCTCTACACCATCTTACTTTTTTTTTCTTGCAGCTCTCCTGGATCCCAGATTCAAATTCCAATTCAGAGCCCAATCCTAGGCATGTCTATTCAGAAGTAAGTCCTATTATCGTCAGTGGAGCTTACTCCCAGTAAATGTGGATAGAATTGCAGCTTTAGTCTCGTTTGAACTTTGAGTGAAACATTGAGTGGAGTGCGCTCCCCCAAAAATGTATAAATTACTGCTAATCTGTAATCTGCCAATCCTCTCTAAACAATCCTCTCTAAATGGAACCTCCTCTCTAAACAAGCATCTCATACCAGTTGCTCTCAAGGGTCTGGTAAAAAAGAAGCTCCAGAAAGTCTAGTTTACCCATTCTTGCTCTAGTCTAAACTATGGTTTTCTAGATATTTTTCTGCTCAAACCATTTTTTAGGTTATACACTATGGCTAACACAAACCACAATTTGGGTTAATGCCCAAATTCAGCCAAGCAAATATACTCACCTTTTTGATAGCAACTATTTGATTTGTATTCTTGTCTCTTGCTTTATAAACAGTGGCAAACTAAAGAAAAAGAATGGTATGTTAAAATAAGTCCGTCTTTCCCATAACACAGTTATGTTCCGTTTTATTTAGAATTTTTTTCTGCTCTTCAATAAAATACACTAAGGATATGAAATAAAGTAATAAATAGCTGTTACATGTCAGGAAGTTTTGTACTCATTGTTCTATTCTTTGAGCTTATCATATCAAAGAACATGCAATTATGCTTTTATATAAAGCACAATTGCCGGTTGTCATTTCAGACATTACTATTTCCAGTAAAGCACACACACATGTGGGTAAATTATTGCATGCATATGCATTTCCTATATGGAAGTGCTTTATATGTAGAAGTCAATATATGGCTTCATGGTGCCAACTTCTCTTATCAGTGAGAAATTGTAGAGACTCCTATAGGACTTGTCTTAGTCAATCATCAAGGTCCATTTTAGAAACATTTCTTAACAATTAGCGAGCAAACAACTTTGCAACAGCAATAGCATTCTTGTTATAGTATGAAACAACCCAGAGTAGTATGCCAATTGCTCTTTAAAATTGTTTCTTCTGAGTAATAGAGTTGGCCAACAGATAATTTCATCAGTCCAAAGTTGGATAAGGTCCAACTGGTCGCCATTTTGATCAGAGGCACCAGTGATGTGCATATCATCAGTTATATTTTAACCAATATTTATCATTTTGCTGATCATCTCCAAGCCATTAACAGTGCCCTAAATGATAATTTGTGAGGAGTCCATTCTGGACACAACAGGTGTGTTTTGTAAACACTGTCAAAACTTGTTTACCAGAGGCAAGACTAAGATTAATGGATTTACAACGCAAATTTGTTTCGCAAACAACCTATTATTTATTTCTAGCACATCTTGCCTGCTTTTGAGTAAAATGTTCCAACCTCACATATATACTCATGGGGGTTGAGCTGTCAGTTAAAAACTAGGAAAGAGCTCTTGGGGTGGAGGTAGATAGCATAATGAAAATGTTAACTCCATACATGACAGTGGTAAAGAAGACAAATTCCCTGCCAAGGGTCATTAGGAAAAGAATCAAGAAAAAATATTAATATTATATTGCCCTCCCCATATAAACCTATGGTAGGACCACACTTAGAATTCTGTAACCAGTTCTGGTTACTACATGGCAAGAAGGAAAGTGCAGAGCTGGAAAAAGTGCAAGAGGACAACTAAAATTATTAGAAGGTTGAAGCACCTTCTTTACAACACTGCAGCAGTGGTTCCTTTTTTGACTGGCGGGTCCCTTGACCTATTGCGTGATTGGCCACAGCTTCCCATTAGGGCTACAATCCCATATACTGTACAGGATGATGGTTTTTTCAGGAGGACTCCACAGGTCCCCAGGGAGCCATGGGGAACCACTGGGCTAAAGTGTTTGACAAGGACCTGCCATCTTGCTTAATACAAGGAACCATTTACACAGGAGAGGAAGTGATGTACTTAACATACCATGCATTTTTTGCTATTCTTTCAGAGGAAGGCCAGTATTGCTATCCCCACACTTGTAAGGCGGAAACAGAGATCAGTGGGGCATAGCCAAAGCTGCCTCACAACTTGGTCATAACAGAGGCAACATATGAACCAAGTAGATCCTACTCCACAGTCCAGTCTCCTTATGCATACTTGAAACAGATGCCACCAAACTCAATGCGACTTAGCTAGGAATAAGCATGCAACGGGTTGCAGTCTTAGCCACTGCAACTGCATCAGCTTTCAAGAAACCAGAGAGCTTTGGAGGGGAAGAAAGCCATCATGAGGAAAGATCTGGGACAAAACGGGTACATGGGTGCAAGGGCTGGTGATGATGGAAGTAGGCTTTTGCCAGGCTCTTAGACCACAGAAGGCGAGGAGCACTGCCCCAACGATGCACGCGCGTCGCCAACCGGCAAAGAGATAGCGTGAGAATCGTTCACCCTCTACCGAGAAGCTCCTACTCTAGCTCACCTTGCAACCTTTATCACTTGCACGCGTGTGCAGAGCACATTTCCCTCCACCTCCGTGTACGCGATCAAACCTGGGCCGCTCACGGTCTTCTTACCTGCCCTTCGCCCAGGAAGTCCAGTTTTTCATAGCGCTGGGCACGCGCCCGTGCGTCCATCCCGCGGAAAGGCGACTCAAGACAGCAGGAGGCGATTTAAAACCGTGCCCGCAGGAACCAAGGCAGGAACTGCCTCTCTTCTTCGCAGTTACTTTGCTTCCTGATTCCCTCTTCGCATGCGTAGCCCCGCCCCTTCGCCGGCGTTCCCACGGCCGGCGTTACGCACGCGCCCCGCACTAGCCAATGAAGCAGGCCCTTGTGGTTTCTGCACCAGCCCTAGCAACAGTCTCTAAAGGAAACGCGTGGCGTCTCCCAGAATAAGCCACGCCCGCTTCCAAGTGCTGGCGCTGCCATGGGCGCTGCCTTCTGCTCTCTGTGCGTGCCCTTGCGCGGTCACGTGACGTGAAACACGCCTGCTAATCGTAAGCCAGTGGAGAAAGGGAGCCTGCGAATGACTCCCAGCGAGGGGAATGGAGCGGTACGGCAGTGCCTTTTAGATACACGCTTACTCGCATGCACGTTCCACTGTGACATAGTCCTAAACAAGCGTATAATTGTAGAGCAGCAAAAGGTCGGAATAAATAGTTTTTCATGCGGTCGCCCCCTTGTAAAAAAGGCACAAGAGGGTGCGCTACTAAAGATTAACACCAAATTCACCTGTTTTTGTGGGAAAGCGGTAATATTAAAAATGGTGCAAGAATCTCTCAAATGCGTTTTTATACCTTTGTTTATGCTATTGTTATATTGTGCCAGGAAAGCTTCTCAACAAAATTAACATTAAAAACTAGTGACTATCTCTTCTGCTAAAACAGCCATAAGATAAAACTGTAGTGCGTTGTATAAGCCAAGGCAGATCTATTTCATTATCACCCTCACCCAGCAATATGTTCTAGGTCAGTGATAGCTAACCTTTTGGGTTTGCTGTGTCAAAAAATCCTAACTTGACTCTGCTGGCATGTCACTCCCCACCCGCAACAAAAGAGAAACAATTATTTACATATTCATTTATTTTTTTAAACGGCCCAATCATGCGTGGTACTATGTATTGACTTTAGAAACGTCAAATAAATTACGACAATGAAATACAAGTAAAACAAACTCAGTTGTCAGGTGTTGGTGAATGCTGGTGTGTCATAGGTTCACCATCGTTCTAGGTGGAGGAGCTCAAATGCACACAAGTTCCTCCAGATGAATAGATTTCCTATTCATCTACCCAAGAGAGCCCATCCATGCTCATATTAATTCATACACAAGAATCAGTTTCCCAGGAAAGCCTGCATGCTAGAGAGCGACTAATAGGAAGCAGCAGTTCTTGCTTCCTGCTAGTTTCTCTGTAGCATGCAGGCTTGTTTCCTGCACATTCGGTTCTTCAGTTCAGCAAGAAAGTTATGCATGAACCACCTATGCTGCAAGCACTACTACAGTAAAGCAAAGGTACTTGTAATGGGAATGGGGGATGCTATTTATACAGTGTTCCCCTGCATCCGCGGTTTCCTTATCTGTGGGGAGGGGACGGGGCCACTTCTATTCCCCCATTTCTTAAAACTTAATGCCAGTGTAAATGTATTAATAGTCTATAGAGACAAATACACAGATTGTCTAAATAAAACACCACTTCCTAAATGTTTAACGAGCAGGGGCCTGGTCCAGTTGAGTGCAGGCACAGTTTCCAAACGTGTAGTTGTCCCATCTGAGCATTATTTCTCCCCCCCCCCCAATGAGATCGTCTCATATAGGTAGTGCAATTTGGGTGCTGCAGAGAATGGAAGGTTTGTCCATGCTTCCCACATTCCCACTTTGCCCTCCATGTACCATCCTGGCTATTCATACTCTGACGTCCAAGTAACTGGCATTGTTCAGAAAAGGAAGCTACAGGTAGATATGTGAATCATACACAAAACTCCCAATCTTTGCAATGTCTCACGGTATTGCTTACAGACAGGCCTATGTAATCATGGGGTGGGAACAGAAGAGTCAGGAAAAACAAAGCCACATGGCTCCCCAACTTGTGTGTGAAATAGGCAGATGAGAATACTACATGTGCCACAACCTTTTACTAAATCCAGTAATAACACTGACAAGTTTTGTTTCAGTGCAAACCCACTTTCTCTAACAGCTCTCCTGAAGAACAGCTACTATTCTGGGTGGAAGTAACAAATTTTGCTTTCTATAGGCAGGCAGAGGCAGGCTGGCTTGCCTTCACATGGAGCAGAATCATGAAGACTGTTGATAAGACAGAAAAATGTTCTCAGATATTATTTGTTTTCCTTAGGTAATCAACAGCCATAAATTAGATACTATACTACCAAGGAGAATGGAAAAAACAATTTTAATAGTGTAATTATATAAAGTGAAGTCAACAATTATGCAAACAGAATTGCCTTCTAACCTAAGACATTGCCACTGTCTGAAGCGTTACCTTCTCATCCCTTGTTAAAAGCCTTTAATAAAGCCTTTTGCCTATAGATGTTTATGACGTTCAGAGGGTGAGGAAGGCCTTTATTGTGAATACAATAATTTGTTGTTCAACAATAGCTAAGTCTTCTGTGTTATTCTGGACCTCCACGCTGTAAGAGAAAATATTATTGATTAAACTTCTAACAGAAAGATAATCGATATATGTCACTGATAATTCAGATACCCTTTGCAATTTATAAGCCATGAATGCCAAAATACAGAACCGCAGCAAGTCAAGCCCAACCTTCAGGTCGTCCTTTGGATCTTCTTGTGGTGGGCTATCTTCTGCTTCTGGACCTGTGTGTCCAGCTATGTTGCCAAGTACATAACACTATTCATTTGATTCCCATACACACAAGCTATGGATGTGCATAAAGGGCCAATGGAAAAACTAAATTTAACACTCCCACCAAAATACTGCAATTCTGGGCAATTGTATACGGGAGACATTTAATACAAACCCAGTTGGGCTCAGAAGGCGTAGCAAAGGAGGGTTAGAGACAACTGTAGGTATAAGAACGAATGCTTATAAACTGGGAATGCATATATCTAATAGAAATTAGAAGGTAGTTTCTAAGTACTGGAAGATTAAAAATTCTGAGTTTACATAGTACAGTTATCAAGTACATTTTAAAAAGATTTATCACAGGTGGCTGAGACACTTGAAGGACTGTCTCCACCCACATGCATCTGCCCAGGCACTCTGGCAATCATCGGAGGCCTTGCTCCATGATTTGCCTCTCAGCGAGGCGCGATGGGCAAGAATAACAAGGGCCTTCCCAACAGCAGCCAAATAGCAGCCAAAGTATGGAATTCCCTTCCCCAGGAGACCCAGACATAGAAATCAGAAGGTAGTTTCCAGGCATTGGGATCTTTTAAGCATCTAGGGAAGGCCCACTTATTTCTAATAATCTTATTTTATTCGTATTTGCTTGTTCTTAAAGATAAGAACATAAGAAGAGCCTCACTGGATCAGGCCAAAGGCCCATCTAGTCCAGCTTCCTGCATCTCACAGCGGCCCACCAGATGCCTCAAGGACAAGACAACTAGATATGTGCCTCTCATTGCCAATCCCCTGCATCTGGCACTCCGAGGTAGCATAACTCTAAAGTAAGGAGGTTGCACTAACCATCATGGCCTGTAGCCAGCAATCGACTTTTCCTCCAGAAATCTGTCCAGTCCCCTTTTAAAAGCATCTAGGCCAGATGCCATCACCACCTCCTGTGGCAAGGAGTTCTACAGATTAATTACTCGCTGGGTAAAAAAGTATTTCCTTTTATCTGTTCTCACTCTCCCAACACTCAATTTTAGTGGTTGTCCCCTGGTTCTGGTATTATGAGAGAAGGAAAAGAACTTCCCTCTATCCACTTTTCCCATCCTGTGCATAATTTTGTATGTCTCAATCAACCCCCTCAGGTGCCTTTTTTCTAGGCTGAAGACCCCAAATGCTGCAGCCTTTCCTCATATGGGGGGTGCCCTAGCCCTGTAATCATTTTGGTTGCTCTCTTCTGCACCTTCTCTAGTTTCCCTATATCTTTTTTAAGGTGTGGTGACCAGAACTGTACACAGTACTCCAGATGTGGCCTTACCATCGATTTGTACAGTGGCATAATACTATTGGCTGTTTTATTCTCAACCCCTTTTTTAATTATCCCAAACATGGAATTGGTCTTCTTTACTGCCGCCGCACATTAGGTCGACACTTTCATTGAGTTGTCTACTAGCACTCCAAGATATCTCTCCTGATCTGCCACCAAAAGCTCAGAACCCATTAGCTTATAGTTGAAGTTTTGATTTTTTGCCCCAATGTGCATCACTTTACACTTGTCTACATTGAAACGCATCTGCCATTTGGCTGCCCATTCCCCCAGTTTGGAGAGATCCCTCTGGAGCTCTTCACAATCCCTTCTGGTTTTCACTACCCGGAAAAGTTTTGTGTCATCCGCAAACTTGGCCACCTCGCTGCTTATGCCTGTCTCCAGGTCATTTATGAACAAGTTGAAAATTACCGGCCCCAAGACAGATCCTTGGGGCACTCTGTTTTTCACCTCTCTCCATTGTGAAAATTGTCCATTGACACCCACTCTTTGCTTCCTGCTCCCCAATCAGTTTTTAATCCATAAGAGAACCTGCCTTCTTATTCCCTGACTGTGAAGTTTAACCAGTAGCCTTTGGTGAGGGACCTTGTCAAACGCCTTCTGAAAATTCAGATATACAGTATCCACAGGTTCGCCAGCATCCACATGCCGGTTAACCTTTTCAAAGAATTCTAAAAGGTTTGTAAGGCAAGACGTACCCTTACAGAAGCCATGCTGACTCTCCCTCAGCAGCGCCTGTTCCCCTACATGCTTTAAGATTTTATCTTTGATGAGGCTTTCTACCATTTTACCCGGAACAGACGTTAGGCTGACCTGCCTGTAGTTTCCCGGGTCCCTCTCCTTCCTTTTTTAAAGATTGGTGTGACATTCGCTATCCTCCAATCCTCTGGCACCGTGGCAGTTTTAACGGACAAGTTGCATACTATTGTTAGGAGCGGCAATGTTGTTTTTCAGTTCATTATTTATTATTATCTCAACTATAAGCTGCTCTGGTGGAAGAGTGGAAGAATGGAGTGGAAGGACGATACTAAATATAAACCTGCCTAGCAACTGATGTAATCACTAGAAGCCTTTCTCCAGGTGCTCCCACCAATGGAGGGTTTGATGGAGGGCTTTTTCCTTGATTATATCCTACCTGTGGAACTTCACCTCAAGAGAGCCACAAGGTGCTGTCTTTAGTTTCTTTTAGGTGCAGACTGGCCTATTCAGTTAATGTTTATCATTTTGTTTGGTTTTTCAACCTGATGCTTGCTTGAATAATAAGCTGCTGGAAATGTTTTATCCAGTCTAGTGTTGTGCTGATAGATTTGCTATCTGATGCTTTTATCTTATTATTTTAATTTTGCTTTATTTATTGTTAACTGCCATTTATGGAAATGGCTTTTGTGGGAGAAAAAACATTTGCATGATGCCTAGTTTTTTGTAAAATGTAAGAAACATAGCAGGTGGTGGAAAATGTCATGGAACTTACTTGGATGTACTCCATCTCTTCAACCGACATCGGTTTCCGCCTGTACTTCTGAGGTAATTGTTTTACAAGTTCTGAAGTGTCTGGCGTGCCTTGTACTCTACTAGCATATGAAATACTTTGATGGGATGGTGGCCCAACTCCTACAGATAGCTGTGAGGCTGAAGGATGGAGTGGAGGCACTTTTGATTGTAGAGGGTCTTGCACTGAAGGAACAATAGAGGCAGATTCAAAAGTATTGATTATTATTATTATTAATTATTTATTGAATTTATATCCCGCCTTTTTGCCCGAAGGCACTCAAGGCGGCATTACAATAAAAAAGCAATAAAAACAAAGTTTACATTAAAAACAATTTAAAACAATGTTAAAATACAATTAAAAATTTAAAAACAGCACGCAACAAACCCCGTGGACCATAAGATTAATAAGGTTAAAGAGATATAACCTGTCAACAGTTAAAAGCTTTTTGAAATAAAAAGGTCTTCAGCCCCCGCCGAAATGTTAACAATGAGGGGGCAGTTCTCAATTCGAAGGGGAGGGTATTCCAAAGTTGGGGGGCCACCACCGAGAAGGCCCTCTTCCTGGCCACCACCCCTCTCACCTCTCCTGGTGGCGGCACAGTCAGAAGGGCTTCCCCAGATGATCTGAGAGTACGGGTAGGATTATATGGAAGAAGGCGGTCCCTCAAATACTCCGGACCTGAGCCGTACAGGGCTTTAAAAGTCAAAACTAGCACCTTGAATTGCGCCTGGAACAGAACCGGCAGCCAGTGTAGTCGCCGAAGCAACGGCTCGACAGAGTCAAACCGACGTGCCCCAGCAACCACCCGAGCCGCCGCATTCTGTACTAGTTGTAATTTCCGGACCGTCTTCAAAGGCAGCCCCACGTAGAGCGCATTGCAATAATCTAATCTAGATGTCACTAGGGCATGGGTCACTGTGGCCAGGTCCGCACAGCTCAGGTACGGCCGCAGCTGGCGAATCAGCCGAAGCTGAGCAAAGGCTCCCCTGGCCACCGCCGCCACCTGGGACTCCAGGTGTAGCTGTGGATCCAGGAGAACCCCCAAGCTGCGAACCTGCTCCTTCAGAGGAAGTGCAACCCCATTCAGAGCAGGACGATAGTCCAATACCCGAGCTGTGGATTTCCGAACCAAAAGCACCTCTGTCTTATCCGGATTTAATTTCAGCTTGTTCGCCCACATCCAGCCCCCAACTGCCTCCAGACAGCGATCCAGGACCTCAACCACCTCCTTAGAATCAGGGGGAAAGGAGAGATAAAGTTGGGTGTCATCAGCATATTGATGGCACCCCACTCCAAACCCCCAGATGACCTCTCCCAGCGGTTTCATGTAGATGTTAAACAGCATGGGGGATAAGATGGAACCTTGGGGCACCCCAAACCTAAGAGGTTGGGGTGCCGAACAAGCATACCCCAGCACCACCTTCTGGGATCTGTCAGCCAGGAAGGAGCGGAACCACTTCAAAACAGTGCCTCCAAGCCCCAACTCGGCCAGCCGACCCAGAAGGACACCATGGTCGATGGTGTCGAAAGCCGCCAAGAGGTCCAGCAGAACTAACAGGGTCGCACTTCCCCTGTCCATTCCTCGGCGAAGGTCATCCACCAAGGTGACCAAGGCAGCCTCAGTCCCAAACCCCGGCCTGAAGCCAGATTGGAATGGATCCAGATAATCCGTTTCCTCCAGTACCCTCTGAAGCTGGGACGCCACCACTCGCTCAATCACCTATATTTATGCAAAAATATTCTGGATACCATGGATCAATCATCAATATTTATGCAAAAATATTCTGTATACCATGGATCATGCAAGTATTTAATGCTTTTCTGGGGCCAGCATTTATCCAGACTATTTGTCTAGTGGGCACAGGGCTCAGTGCAGGCTGGTAGAGGCCAGAAAGGCCTGAGCGGAGTAGGGCAGGGGCAATCAGCTCATTGAATGCAGCATGACTGCACACACTGGAGCAGCCATGGAGCAGTAGCCTTCCTGTCTCCCAAGAGAGGAGGAAGTCTAGGATGCAGAGGCAATTAAGTTTGGTGGGTGGTGGAGCCAGAAACAGGGGAGAGACCAGCTAAGGCTATGGGAATATAAGGAGAAGGCCAAGGATGAGAAAGGGTTGGTGTTTAGCTGGAAGGAATTCTGTGAAGCTAGAAAAAGGCCCTGAGGCAGAGGAAGAGTAGGGTGCTATAAACCTCCCTCTGCTCTGAGGCCTGGTGCCAAATACTTTTCAGTTTTAAAAAATTATAGTTGAAGTATTTGAATTGATACCCTGACTTCCATCATTACTCATCTGACACAATACACAGGGGGACTGCAGTGCATCCGCTGGCCCAGCATCTGTAGATTTCAGCATCCGCAGATGCCCAGCTCCTGAACCTGACCAGAGCTCTGTTCAGGTCCAGAGGCATTCTGAAGTCTGCAGAAGCCCCACATGTCCTCTTGCAGGCTTCAGAATGAAACCTGGAGCAGAAAAAGACTACTTCTGGTTTTCAGTGAAAACTGGAAGTTGCCTTTAGATGGGGTGGACAATTTTGTGAGGCCTGCAGAGCCCTCAGAAAGCTGCCCAGACCCCATTTAAGGTGACTTCTGGTTTTTATTCTGAAGGCTGCAGAGGCCATGGGGTGACGTGTGCAGCCTTTGAATGCCTCCGAACTCTACAGGAGCTCTGGATTCGGGGGTAGAGGGCAGAAAACTACAGATTTTAATATCCACGGTTTTCCTTATACACCCCCTTTCCATAGGGGTTCCTGGAATCCCCATGGATAATGAGGCCCACTATACTTACACCCCACTATGGTGATTACTTGAATGTGGAAGAAATAAACATGATTTGTTGTGCAATGTTTATTCACTTTTGCACAGGAAAGGAGATTTCAGAATACTACCTCAAAAGTATATAATATTCAACATTACTATTTTGCCAAATTTAGGAATTTTTTCTAAAAACAGAAAAAGCTATCTAAAACAAGTATACCTTGAGGCTTCGGTGTGCTTTTTCTGTCTGGAAACTTAATTAAAGGTGTATGTGGCTTGACGACCTAAAGGAAAAAAACAGATACATGGAAAAGCATGGAAAGTATACTAGGAAGACAAATCAGTATGTTTTTAAAATTGTTTTTGACCTGCTATCGTGTTTATTTCACAATCTGGTAAGTAAATAATGACATCCAGCAAGTGTTTCTTGCAATCTACTACACATTTCATACATAAGCATCCTCAAGTATTATTTACAATTAACTTGCAGTCCAGGCCCTTATAATATAATAGCTTTTTGTTACCCGGCGTTGCCCGGGTAACAAAATGATCTTCCAGAGTTTATGAGTTTTGCACCCCTTCTCGCCCCCCACGCCGACGGGGGCCGAACCTGGACTCCAACCGCGTCGGGAGCGTCACCGGTCGCCTCGGCAACCCCGGAATCTATGGACTCGATGCCAATTTCTCCCGTTTTCGGCCATCTTCACTTCAGGCCCCCTGCGTACCCCCACCCCCGCAGTGTTTGTCGCAAGGCACGCATGTGCCGAGTCTGGCCCCCATCGCTCCAGGCGTTGCAGCGGGGCATGGCGGACGTTGTGTCTCACACCCCTTCTCGCACCCCACGCTGAGGGGGGACGAACCTGGATTCCGGGAGTCGGGAACCTGGTGTCGGGAGCATCGCCGCTTGCCCCGGCAACCCCGGAAACTGTGGATTTGACGCCGTTTTCGACCATTTTCACATGAGGACCCCTACGTACCCCCACCCCCGGAGGCGCTAGGGGGGTCTGACCCCCGCAGTGTTTGTCGTCAGGCCGCAAGGTGTATGCGTGCCAAGTTTCGTGTCGATCGGTCCAGGCGTTCCAGCAGAGCATGGTGGATGTTTTGTTTCGCACCCGTTCTCGCACCCCACGCCAAGGGGGGGGGGACAAACCCAGACTCCAACAGCATCGGGAGTGTCACCACTGGTCCCAGCAACCCCGGAAACTATGGATTCGATGCCGATTTTGGCCATTTTCAACCATTTTCACGCGGGGACCCCCACGCACCACCCCCAGGGGCGCTAGGGGGACCCGACCCCCGCAGTGTTTGTGGCCCGGCTGCTAGGCTTCCACATGCCGAGTTTGGTGCCAATCGGTCCAGGCGTTACAGCAAGGCATGGCGGACGTTGTGTTTCGCACCCCTTCTTGCCCCCACGTCGAGGGGGGGGCAAACCCAGACTCCAACTGCGTCGGGAGTGTCGCCGCTCATCTCGGCAACCCTGGAAACTGGATTTGATGCCGATTTTGGCGGTTTTCAGACGGGGACCCCCGCGTACCCCCACCCCCGAGGGTGCTAGGGGGGCCTGACCCCCGCAGTGTTTGTCGCCAGGCCACAAGGTGTATTTTATGCCGAGTTTCATGCCAATCGCTCCAGGCGTTGCAGAGCCTATGCGAAACACACACACACACACACACACACACACACACACACACACACACACACTCTTCTTTATATATATAGATACCTATTCTTTTCCTTTCCTACAATCTTTGGCTTGTCTGTTGGACCAATTAGTTTGAACTGTATGTACAACAGAAGATTGTACGGAACGCTTGATTTATGTTCATACATCTTTCTGTTACTGCACAGCTACAATGATAAAATCCAAACACAGACCATTGTACACCCACTTTTGTCACACATCTGCATATCTTTTGAGGCAAGCGTTCAAGATAGCATTTTAGGAACAGATACTGTCATAACTGTATAGTCCAACTGCATATGACTGTAAACTGATTCACTTAAGACTTGCATCACTGAATACTTCAGTAAACCAGATCAGACCAACAGAGGCTAAATTATGTATATTCTAAATTTTTGTTATTCATTGTAAAAAAATAAATATGGTGTCCCAAAACGGCAGCCTTTCCTCAAATTGATGTTGATAGACTTGTGATAGGTTGATCAGGATATCTTTCAGAGTATAAAAACCATGTATAATTTTTGTTGCAATTAATTTGAGGTAAAACAGTAACATGACTGACCTAAACTGCCTGGTAATGGCGATTGTTTTTGAGAGGAATGTGCCTGAAAGTACATAAGAACAGCCTTGATAGATCAGGCATCTAGTCCAGTTTCCTGTATCTCACAGTGGCCCATCAAATGCCTTAGGGCGCACACAAGACAACTAGATACTTGTATCTCGCTGCCACTCCCCTGCATCTGGCATTCTGAGGTAGCCTATTACTCTTGCACCACCCCCAAGGAAGACACCAAACTGTGGTTGAGGTTTAACACAAATGACCAGGTTTTAAGTCATGAAACCTAATGAACACACCATCCCTCCCTTGCCAGTCTGGGGTAGGCAATAAACCCTGCCATCCATAGCCAATTTGGATAATAGAAAAAAAACTCCTACCCAGCCCTCATGATGAGCGACTAGCTAATCTCAGACTGTAGATACCCATCATAGCTTGTAACATGTGATGGAGTTTTCCTCCATAAATCTATCCAATCCCCTTTTAAAGGTATCCAGGTCAGACACCATCACCACATCTTCTCGCACGGAGTTCCACAGACTAATTACACACTGGGAAAAGACATATTTTCTTTTGTGGATGTTCCCTGTGGACATCCACTAACACTCAGCCTTAGTGGATGTTCCCTGGTTTTGGTATTGTTTTTGGTATTGTTATTCCCTCCATCTATTTTATCCACCCTCTGCATAATTTTGTACATCATGTTTCCCCTCAGGCGTCTTCTTTCTAGGCTGAAGAGCCCAAAATGCTGTGACTTTTCCTCATAAGGGTGCCCCGGCCTGGTAATAATTTTGGTTGCTCTCTTCTCTACTTTTTCTAATTCCACGATGTCCTTTTTGGGATGTGCCAAACAGAACTGTACGCAATACTGCAAGTGTGGCCTTACAATGGCAATGCAATATTGGCTGTTTTATTCTCAATCCTCTTTTTACTTATCCCTAGCATGGAATTGGACTTCTTTACTGCTGCCACACACTAAGTCAACATTTTCTGTCGTTTTTCTGTAAAACTAGCTTGCACTAGAACAGAATAAAGACTTGTTTAAAAAATTAACTTTATTGTAAAGTATACAAACTAGTTAAGATGTACAAGTAGTTTCAGTGCTTATATATTATCATATCAACGCCAAAGACTTTGCCTGTGTCTTTCCACTGGAATAATTCTAAAAAAATAAATACAACACACCCCTGGTCTAATTCTGGTACTACTTGAGGAAGAGTGAGCTACATGCAGAATCCAATAGTTGTACAGAATTTTGGGTAAATTTCTCCAGGACTTTCTAGCAGTATAGCCATGGTTCCAGGAAGAAGAGGGGTGAGAGGCCGTATTTACTAACCGAGGAGAAATAACTCCCTTTCCTTAAGATCAATCAGCCAAAATTCCAAAAGCGATAGTCCATAGAAACTGTGATGTCTGAAAGAAGGCTTCTTATGTTTTGTGAGAGAACAGTGTTTTGAAAAATGAAGGACTTGCAGTCTAAAAAGAACAACATCTAGAACTAAGCAATTCCATACAAAGTGAAGGGACAATGGAGGAGGGAGTAGCAAGACTCAGAGGTACTCTCTCTCTCCCTCTCTTCCCTAGGCCAGTCCTACCACAAGAAAGAGCACAGAAACCTGTGTCAGGCAGCAGGTTTGGGATACAGTAGATTGTCAAGCCTTTATGTCTTATTTATACAGTAATCGGAGGGGGCACCTTTTGGTGTACGAACGCTTGCAAAATCACACATTTTTCTGATGAAGAAGAATCGGGCTAGGCAACCCGAAGAAGACGACAGCTAGGCAACCAACCTCCCCTCCCCTCCTCTTGACTGCCACCCAGAGAGGTCTTTAAAGAAGTGGCCCGAGGCCAGCAGAAGTCCAGGCGTGGTTTTTTCCGCACAATTCTCACAAACCTTTCCTGCAACACGAGGGCTGCAGACTCCCTCCTGAGTCCGCTTCCCTCACGGAGGGGAAACGCACGCAAGATCCGGCTTGCGTGACAGGAAAGCCAGGGAGGGGCTTCCCCTTCAGCGGGGATGGCAGCGACTATCAGTTACCTTTTGACGAAGTCCAGCCTGCTCTCCTCCTCCTTCCCAGGCGCAAAGAAACGGAGGTCAGTTTCCTCAGTTGGGAGCGGGCAGAGGCGACTCCCTCAAGTGCGCTCAGGCTGGCAGCCGGCGGGGCTGCAGGCAGGAGAGCAAGAGCGACGGCACGGGCAGCTCCAATGGGCAAAGCCAAGAGTCGACAGCCGCACCAGGGCCAGGCCTCAGCCTCCCACTCAAGGCGACGCATCCCCCACGGCGTCCTTCTCCGGCGGCGCTTCTTCCCTCCCGCTCAAGGGCGCCGGCTTCGAGCTCTCCCCACCCAGCAGCTGCTCCCCTTCCATTCCCGCAGGCATCAAACTCGGGCCTACCCTGGGAAGCCGAGACCGGACAAGCGCCACGCCACGGTCTACTCGGAGGAAGGCGACTCGTATGACTTACCTGAACGACCCTACTGGCCGCCGCCATCTTGCTGCCCATCGTGACCCGCCTACCCGGGCACGGGAAGAATGCATCGGAGCCAGGCCGAGCAGAAGCCGGGGGCGGGGCCTGGGTAGGCTCCACCCCCAAAGGGCGGGGCTTGTCACTGTGTCAAGCCCTTGCCTGTGCCAAAGGAACAAAGTGACGGGTCTGGGTAACTCGTCGCGCCGCGCTGGGAGAGGACAGCAAGTAAGGCGTGATTGAAACGGGGCAGAACCGGGCATGGATTTTAGGCACCCTGCATTTGCGTATGTCCAGGAGACAAGCATGTAATGATGAAAATTCAAGAGGCAACGTTGCCTTGCGTAGGCAGGTAGCTGTTGCAAGCGCGGGGTCGTGTAGTGACAACATCCCACCTTGTATTAACCACTCAACTCCCCTATTTTTCAAACAGTATTCTTTAACTCTTTGTCTGCCTGGTCAGCTGAATTGGGTCGGAGGTTTGCCCCAGCTAGACCACTTCTGCTCTCGGCTACCAGGGTTGATGGGGGGGGGGTGGCGGCGCTGGAGGGCAGGGCACACCTCCAAGGGCACACCCTCCCAGTAGGAGCAGCCACCCTGTGAGGGTATGCAGCACTGGCCCACCCCTTCTCAGAGGGCTGGGCCAGCGTTGCATACCCGTGCCCGGTCACTCCAAGAAGCAGCGCAGGACCACCCCTCTGACCAGACCAGGGGCACAAATGCCCTGGGTGCTGGACTGGAGGAGGGTGATGTCCCCAGCCGCCTGCCCGCAAGATCCAGGTTGCTCAACCAAGCAGGATCTGAAGGACCGCCTACACTTCTTGAATGGGCAAGCAGCCCTTGCTACCCAGGCAGGGGCGTATCTAGACAAAATTGCACCCGTGGCAAGCAATGAAATTGCACCCCCTCACGCAACGTCATGACATCACAATGTCGTGACATCATGACGTTGTGGGGTGTGGCTTCTGCTGCCATGTGTCTGCAGAGCCAACACACACACACACACACACACCAGGGAAATGCAGCCAGCTCTGCCGGCCATCCCGTCCCGCCTTACCTCTTGAAATCCTGCATGAGGCGCCTCTGGGCCGTCGTGGACATGGCGGGCTCGTGGTTATAAATAAATAACTCATATACCAGGCGGCCCAGGGGAAGGGGAGGGAAGCAAGGCATCAGGGCAAAAGCGGCGGCTGGGTGGCGAGTGAGGCGCTGAGGAGGCAGCAGTGGCGGCTCCCCGAGCGACAGCGGCCTCTACCACTCTGAGTGGTGCACTCGCACCTCAGAGGAGGGAGGAGACAGGAGGAGGAGGCCGTGAGGGGTGGGGAGAGGAGGAGGCACCAACCACATAATTGAGGGCCATAGGGCACTTAAAAGTGGCCTTAAAGTGCCAGCACCGTGGCAGCCAGGAAAAGCCGGCAACTTTAAGGCGCCCCCGCGGTTTGCAGAGCCCCGGCTCTGGTTGCGACTTCCTTCTCTGGGGCCGCCGCTCGGGCATTTTAAGTACTCGAGCGGCAGGCCGAGAGAGGAGATGCTGGTGCGCCTCCCGGCTCAGGGCACGGGTTTTTTTTTTTTGCAAATTTGCGGGCAGGGCACCATGCCAACGGCACCCCCCACCTTATGGAGCCCCAGGGCTCATGCCCCCTGCTGCCATACATTAGTTACGCCTCTGTACGCAGGTCGCTCCAAGAAGGCTGGTGCGGGTACCTACTCCAGTCTGCCTCTTCTTGGAGAGGCAGTCCGGGGCTGCGTGCCCATGTTGCAGAAGGGGCGGCTGGTGCTGCATACCTGTGTCAGGCTGCTTCAAGAAGAGGTACCCACCCAGCAGCACTCATGGAAGCAGTTTCCCTAAGCGACTGGACCTCGGCAGCGGGGTCCCCAGCCCCTGCAGCATTTGCGCCCCTTCTCAGAGAGGCGGTCCGGCGCTTGTACCCACAGTGGGTTGCTCCAAGAAATGGCTGTTGCGGATGGTTATGCAGCCTCCAACATGGGTATGCAGCGCCAGCCTGCCCCTTCTGAGCTGCTTCTTGGAGCGACCTGACATGGATACGAAGGACCACTCGCCCCTCCGAGAAGGGCAGGCCACATCGCTGCCCTTGTCCACCCCGGGCATTTGCACTCCCTGAGAGAGAGAGAGAGAGAGAGAGAGAGAGACTGACTGACTGTGCTTAGAAGCCTCTCTCCTTACACGGAAGCTTCTATAAAAACCTTAGAGGATAAAAATACTTCAATTAAACATGGCAGAGGGGAACAGATACAGTAAGAACATAAGAAGAGTCCCACTGGATCAGGCCAAGGGCCCATCTAGTCCAGCTTCCTATATCTCTCAGTGGCCCACCAGCTGCCTAAGGGAGTTCAGTTCCATCTTGCAGGTGGAGCAGCCTGGAGAGGGGGAGGAGCCAGGAGTTATGCTGGATCCAAACTCCCAACACTAGGCTATAGTGGGCTACTGTGGCCTGCTCAGATCCAAGCAGCCCCATTGGAGTGACTGGTGCTTACTGTGGGGTAAGGGGACAAACGTCCCTATGCTGAGCTCCAGCAGCCTCCAAACCTGTGCTGGATAAAGTGCAGGTCGGTCTGTTCCAGCACAGGTTAGGATTGCACCCTGAGATACCTAGGCTCTCCATACTAAATCCCAACCAGGTAATGCAGTGGTTTCCAAACCTTTTTGACTAGTGGCTCCCTTAACCTGCTGGGCCATTGGCTGCATCTCCCCATTAGGGCTACAATCCAATATATTATATAGGGTGGAAGCTTTTTGCAAGGATTCTGTGGCTCCCCTTGCTGATTTTGGCAGCTTCCTAGGGAACTATCATGGTAATGGCACACACTAAAAACTATTTTTATCTTATTTGCAAAACACAACTTTAATAGATCAATCAAATACCATTTGGTTAATCAAATAGCATTTTAATAAAGATGATACCTACAGTTTTATTTCAGTGTGTTCATGTACACAGAATTTTTCTTTAACAGATGCAAAATCTATTTCTTTTTGAGGAAACTGGCTTTGCTATGATATTGTTTTAAATAACAGTTATTACCTTAAAGGCATGTGCCTAGGGTTATAATCCAACCACTGAATTCAATAAAACTTATTTATGAGTAGACCTGCATAGGATTACATTCCATGTTTCCCTTAATTGTTAAGCACTTTAGCTGGATTAACCCCCTATTTTATATTGCCATTCAACAAAATGTTCATCTAATCTGCTTTCCCCCTACCTATATCCAGAAAGAGACGCTAAGAGACGCTACAGCAATTCTTCAGTAAGAATTCCCTTCCTTACCCTTACTGCTTCTTCATTTATTTCTTACACTGTCTTTTAAATAGTAGGCTTCTACTTACTGACATAACTTGCATTGTTTATTGCTGTAGTGGTAGAAGCAATAATAATAGCAGTTAAATATTTTATATGGACAATATTTTGAAATACAGAGCAATATTTTATTGAAGAAGAGTTTAAAAATCCAATGAAGTTAGATAAAAATGGCCATAACTCAAAGGTGAGCAAAATGCTAAACTGCCTCTCATGGATACTTTGAAGATCTAACTTTATAAACTAATTGGTAGTGCAGAGCAATATGCACCTCAGAGCATTTTTTGTTTTCCAGCAAATACTGTGAGCAAGAGAAGCCTTGTATATATTACAAGTCAAGACATTGTAATATATTGTCTTGACTTCATCCCAACACCATTCACTTAAAAACTGAAAAATATGAGAATGATTCTAGAATCACATTCTCTCCCTAAGATCTCATTATATAAATTGGTAAACTCTAGAGCTTACAAATTTGGTTTATTAAATTGACAACAATGTGCAAGAGCAAGAACTTCTCTTGAAGCATGCACATCAGTATAATAACAGCAGCCTATGCCCAAATTTCAGGAAATGACTCATAGCTTAAATAACCTGGTTGGACTATTTTCTACCCCTGAATTAGCATACTATACAAATGCAATATTAGCATATTGCTATTTCACTAGAATTCCATCACATTTTTCGCCAACTGCAGAACAACTGCCTTCAGAGCTGGATCCTTTGCCCAATTGACTCCACTTCCAGTAACGAGATTCTGAAACAAAAGAGTTTAACGTTCAAAAGAGATATTCGTTCACTGTTCCCAGTTATGACATACCTGTAACATATGACCAAACCCTCTTAAGTCAACTATCAATTCAGGCATCAGTTTGCATCTTGAAAATTTGGTTTTGGCAGAAGATGTTATTACATGACAACTACAAGCTCATCATTCACAAACATGCTTCTGTTCTGAACAAGGCATACCTATAGTCTTTGTTATTATTGGAACTGAACAGAAACTGAACTAGGCTCATCTCATATTTTTAATATTAATGATAAAGAATGCAAGGCAGCAGGTTAAGAAATTGGTACTGCATGAGTACCAAGTTGTGCAAGTTACAGCACAATCCAAGGCCTGTTTTGGGCCAACACATGTCCATTGTGTCGGCCCAGCACTGTCGCAAATGTGCCGTAAGAGAGCAGCGCTGGCCCTGCAATGCTGGCAGGACTGCCAGGCAAGTTGGTCCTGCACCGGCTGAGTACAGCAGGCATTGGGGCCTTCAAGGCAGGGGAAAGCGGGAGAAAGACAGAGGGAGGGTGTAACGGGGTGGAGGGAGGGCATCAACCTAGCCCATGGGAGGGCTACTGGGCCACTGCAGAGTGCTTGGACTTATGCCTGCTAAAAAGCAGACACAGATCTGAGGAGCCCCATTGGCCTGCCTGGGGCTTACCCCCAACACAAGGGAAATACTCCTCTTGCCCTCTGGTGAGCTCCAACACAGTCCTAACTTGCGTTTGCAATGCAGGCCTGCCTGCTCTTACACAAGTTAGGACTGTGCCTTAGATAACTGGGCATTTCCAACTGAATAAAAACTGCAAACACCACTACCACAATACTTAAATGAAAAGCTTTGCCATTCAAAAATTGCAATATATGTTTTATTGGTGTTGTTCTTGTGTCAACCCTGTAAGGCCAGCATGATCCCATATTGCAACCAGGGAGCTGAGGCTGAGAGGAGGTAGCTTGCTCAAGGCCATCTAGTAATATAAGAATTCATGGCAGTGGCAAGATTCAAAGTGGGTGGGCGGGTCCCAATTTGTCGCTTACTCTCAGTACACCACTAAAACCAGTATTTTAACTATATCAATAGATTATGAGATTCTTGAGTAAGCAGTTTCTCACCAGGTTTTTTAACAAAACATAACTATTTTTTTCTTTATATCCAACACAAATTAGTGCATCTTGATCAATGTGGCACATTTGTCAATCTTCTACAAGTCAGTATACCTGGAAGATGTTTTGAATCAGGGTAGTCATCTGAACTTCCTGTTGGAGATTTGTACGAATTCTTTTCAACATATCACCGACTTCCATATTTTCCAGATCTTCTTTCTGTTTTTTCTTCATATCATGAATCTGTGCCAGCTTGCACTCTCCAGCTCGCTTTAGTGCTATTTGGCAAAGAAGGAAAAACTTGAATTAATATGCTAATTCCAAAAGCCTAATGCAAGAGTAAGTCTTGAACACCTACTCACCGCAAATCATGTATTCAAATATAGCAGCAACTGTTTTTGAAGACACTGAAGAACTCCATGAAACCAAAACTACCAATTTTTTTTTTAACATGTTGGGAGGCATGGGGAGCTCTGCAGAGGGCTCACCCAGGACTCCAGTGCTGGAGGCTGGTAAGTGTAAAAAAAAAACAAAAACTTCCCACTCCAGCAGTAGTGGTTCCCTCCTCCCATGGAGGACTTTGGGAACCATTGCAATAGAGGATAGCAAATTCTGTAAATATTACACTAATGTTTCCACAGCATACAAACTATTTCCAAAGTAGTAACAGATGTTCAGAATCCTGCAAAGGTGTTCTCATTACCCTATAAATCACCTGTTACAAAGTGAACTCTGGCCTGCTTTTTTTAGGACAGTCTTCTTCCCCAACTTCTTTTTTGTATTATTTGCTTTCTTTCAACAAGAATTTCTGTATGAAATGTGCATCCATAACATAGGAACAGGAATGTTTAGCACATTAATGTTCATGGCATTTCACACTTGGATTTCACCACATTTATAAAGCTACACATTAAAGCGATGCAATTGCACTTTTAGAAAATACAGAAAGTAACTGAAATGTCACTACTACTTAAGACTTACCTAGTCTGCTCTGCTTCACTTCATTCAATTTTTCTTCCAACTCACGAGATTGCTGCATAAACAAATAAGTGGTACATATTTATTAAAAATATACTATTAACCAGTGTTTTCCTAGTGCAGTGGTTCTTACTGCACTAGGTTCTTTTTAGACTGGGACCCACTGAACTAAAAACAAAATTTAAAAATCCTTACTTGAAAATTCAAACTGTAACACTCACAAAAGGAATATACAAGAGTAAGGTTTGCAGTTCTAAGATGGCAGCTCCCAGATTTCCACAATCTACCTGACATCAGTCGTGACCCACCAAGTGGGTCCCAACCCACAGTTTAACACTGTCCTAGTGTAATACAACTCTGAAAGTTAATTTTTATATTACAAGTTACAATTTTATAAAAAAAGTTACAATTTTTATATCCAGATGAACACATTTCATTTTGTGAAAATGGGGAATAAACCTTCACATTTTATTGTAAAGGATACTAACCTGCTGTGAAGCGAGTATTGCAGTATTAAGCATCAAGATGTGCGTTATTTTATCATAGATGAACCTAATGAGAGCATACACAGAAGTCAGTGTGGTTTCACAATCTTTGGAGTAAAAACTAAAATATTATTCAAATGTACAGTGAGCCCTCCTTATCCATGGATGTGAACCATCATAATGCCAGGCCTGCGATTCAGGGGGCCTTCCAGACTTCCAGTCATGTTCGGGAGGTGTTCTGAGGTGCAGGAAGGCCCGCATTTACATTTAAGTCTACAATTCTATGTTCTGTAGGAATGTAGAGGCATTTCTCTATGCACAATTACCTGGGAGTAAGACCCATTGCCAACAGTGGGACTTACTTCTGAGTAGACTTCTTTCTGAGTATGACTTCTTTCATACTGTTATTTCTGTTGCTTCTACCCTCCTTTTCACTCAAGTGCCTCCTCACAACACCTGGAGGAACTGGAAGTGAGGGTGGATTGGAATGCCTTGTTCATTAAACTCTTTGTTGGAGAGCCTCCAAATAAGGAAGTGGCTGGTGAGTTATCGCAACTCCAAGAGCATACAGCCAGGTGTTGGTAGTGAGTTTGGAAAGGGTGTGTGCGCAAAATATTTTCTTGCTTCAGGCGCTGTTTTCACTCCTTATGGCTCTGCTTCATCTTACTCTTATGGTGGATTGGTCATTTATAGGCAATACACACATTTGGGACATAATTTAACAGCTTGCATGGAAACTGCTTGTAGTTGAACACCACCAGGGTCGATGGGCTACTGAAAATGTGTTTGTGAACTGGATGTGGCCCATGAGGATCTCCCACCTACAATTTACAAATATGACTGGTCTGAATTGCCCTTTTCCAAAGCTGCTTTCCCTTGGGCAATTCAGACCAGAGTCATAGTGCTGGGGTAGGTTTATCACTTAGTTCAGCCTTTGCTTTCAGCTGCAACACCTCCTCCCCAATTTTTTGGCTTGTTTTTGCAATACTCTTCATAATCACCTCCCAACCAGTAATGAGATCTGATTCTATCAGTACTGCATGTGTTTTATTCCAAGCGAGTATGGTAAATGCTCAGGCATTAAGATAGTAGCAGTTAAGTTTCAAGCAGAAAAAAA
Source organism: Lerista edwardsae (assembly GCA_029204185.1). Lineage (NCBI taxonomy): Eukaryota > Metazoa > Chordata > Lepidosauria > Squamata > Scincidae > Lerista > Lerista edwardsae. The sequence continues at coordinate 54,370,933 of JAJKFI010000001.1, forward strand.
ACATGGTAAAAAGTACTGTACTTACAACCTATAAAAGGAATACGAAAATGCTCACACTCAAAATACATTCTAAGGCAGCACAACAAGTTCGCTATATGAATCACACAGATTTCCTGTAGAATGAAGAGATGGAGGTGCACTTAAAAGTTCAGTTGGGGGGGGGAGAGAGAGGTTCTGAACCTTTCTATTGCTCACATTCCTGCACCTTACCCCTTCTCCATGGGGTATGAAACTGCCATGAAAGGCATGGGGGGATGGGGTTCAGCAGCCTGCCCTATAAATGGAACACTCCCCACAGCAAGAACCAGTTCTAATTCAGAGATCTGCCACCAGCACCTCAAACTAGAGCCCATCTTGTATTCAAACAATGCTATTTGACTTTAAATCAGTCCCACAGTCCAACTGCCCAGAATAAACTGTTTTTCAGAGAACCAAAACAGGAAATTTTAATAGCCGAATTAAGTTTTGCAGCTAGATAAATTATCTAGCTGAAAACTTTTGAAAGTCTGAGTACCCACATCTACCATTCAATCATTTCTAAATGGCAGAAATGGAACTCCCTCAATGACAGAGCCCACAAAGATAGTGTCCGTTGCTTTGGTACACAAGAGCAGGTCTAACTGTGGACAGGGTAAGTCAGTGACTGCAGCAAAAACTTTGAGAAAGTATATAACTCAGATGCTTAATAAGCACACTTTGCTTTGGACTTTCAGATTTCCTTACTTGGAGTCGTGATCATTGTTCTTCAGTTTGGTTCTGAGAGCATCTGCTACTTGGATCCTACACAGTACAGAAAAATCACAATTAAGTTATCTTTGAGGAGATTTGTTGAAGTCCTGCTTATGGGAAATCTGGTCCTCCTCCCATCTATATATACCATTTACAAATGATGCACGATAATAACCTAGCAGTTGAACATAGTAACAAATTGCTACAACGCAAGAAACAAAGAGCAAAGACCTTCACTCAGCTCTGTACAGTAAGGAAGGTCAGTTTTCTTTTTGAACTCCAAAAGTCTCCAAAAGCTGCTATGTTGGTTTCAGAGGCAGAGGAGAGAACCACACTGTGAAGGCTACATCTGGGACTGAGGATTTGGTGAATTACAGAGTACTGTATAGGTGTAAAAACCCCATTGAAAAATGGTGGTTTAGACTAGCCTGCCCATGGTAAGCATTTGCTTTTTCAATAAAACACAGAGAATGTGTGTGCATTGCAGTGAGAACATTTTAGATTTCCTTTTGTGGCAAGTCTGATCAGAGACAACCATCTCTACAGTAATTCTACATCATCAGTTTTGTTTCTGACACCCATTTTATTTTAACAAAGAAAGTAGTACATACCTTCGCAATGCCAATGTTTTGTTTTCATATGAGACCTTCACTTCTTCCATTTCTCTTTCCAAGTCTTCTATGGAACTAAGAACATAACTGAAGAGTTCAGCTAACAAGGGCCACAGGATTTGAGATATTTTTGTTGTAGATTACCTTAAAAATGATCCCTATTCTTCCTCTGAAACCTGTCTTTCCATATGTTATAGCAAATGAATTGAAGAGTCAAGTTCTTTGTTATATAGAAGAATATTTCATTATCATTTCCAAATAATTTGATACAATAAAGTACCAACACAAAATAAGGAAAAGTCTTCACCTTAAAAGCAAGTGTTTCTTTCACCAAGCTCTTATCTAACATTTTTTTTTCAGTTCCCAAACTTATTTGCTTAGTGTCAAGGCCACTGGAGCCTTCACCCAGGCACCTGGGCTTTGTCTGTCCCACTCCTGCTTCAGCATCCCAACCAAGGAGTGAACGTGCCCAATTTCGTTCTTACTCTACGCGTGTAAGGGAACAAACTCTCATCCTAAGGAGCATGGGCTACTTGTCTTAATTTGGGTTCTACCATTCCCTGCACTCTCAAGGGGGCACAACAAACCCCAAGACAGCAGGGAAACTGCAAGGCTGAAGCAATCTGGACTACTCTCGGTTACTTGCTCTCACCTCCCCCTTCCAGAAACCCCAGCTGGTATCAATCTCCCTAATTAGCACTATCTTGGTCCTCTTGACCACTGAAGCAAGATAACGGAAAACCTTCCCAAGGTTCTCACCAGCTGCAGAAAGGCAGATGCAAAGTCCTAAGATGGATAGACTGAAGCCTAGATGTCTACCTGTTCAAGATAATGAGGTATAGCTCTGGCTTTAAGGTAAGTTGCAACACAACTTTTGAATATTGCTTACACATCTAAGTAATATTCAAATTCTTCAGTTCAATACAGTACACGCCATTTCAAAATTTCACGTTCCCCTTTTAACAGAAATTCTAAACAGCAGCATAGTTAGAGCTGTTTTATTCTGATGCCATACTGTACAAGTACATACCAAGTAACAGTATCCTGAGGATTACAACCTCTCTTTAAAAAAATAAAAATACAAGGCTATCAAAATAGACTTGAGAACATGTACTTAATATTAGGAGAGGGGCTGAGCAGGGAAATGGTGCAGATTTCTCATTACTTCTCCCCAGGACTAGAAAAGGAAGCATTATTCAATAGGCAAATAGCCTTCATTTTCTGAATTCAGCTTTTCTAGGTGCAGAATTTTTTAAAAAACAAAGATGTGAAAACAATGACTAAAACACAAAGCAATATGTATGTCTAACTTTCATTGCTCTCAAACACACTTGCTTGGAAATAAGATCTAGTGGGATTTACTTTCAAGTACATGGGTTTAGAAAAAGACCAATACGCAGTTTGTCATTTAAAATACAACTTACTTTATGTCCAATTTTTTTAAAAAGAGGAGCTATGAGCAATTTGTGGCAATGTGCTTAAGTTACAACCATGTCTGTAAAGAGAAATTAACTGAAATGCATAATAGATATTAAGGGAGCCCACATATCAATGCTTCATTCCCCTTTATTGCTGCTAAGCCCTTTTCTTTTGTAATTAAGAGCATAAACAGAGGCCAAAGAAACAATTCAGCTATTATATTTACACAGTGAAAAAGCAAAAGACAGGAGCAGATCCTAGTGCTTCAACTAGTTACTTAATAGCCATATGGGGAGAAATGCAGGCTAAAAATATATTAAATAAAGTTACACAAACTTACCTTTCAATTATCTTTTCATCTGGATCTGGAATGCTTTCTTCACCTACTACACAAGAATGATACAAGTTAAAATAACTGGAAAGAAAGACACCATTCCCAAACACACTCACTCAAAGATCATATATAGAAGTTTTAAAATCCAGAATCATTTTCATATATAACATCCATCCAAAGACTTCATGCTGATAATTAAACAAAAAATACTCCATAAACAAGAGCATGCTTAGCAGTCTTATTTTAAATGTCTATTGTATTTCTACTTCAGCAACTTTGAACAAGAGAAAGTTTGCAGCAGGATTTTACGATAGCACTCACTCACCTGCATTAATTGTTGTGTTATATTCCATAAGATGTTGTTTTATTTGCTCCCTTACTCTACAATAAAATACAATAACGTCATCAATAGTAACAGCTGCAAACAATTTACAACAAATTTGTTTTGCTCCTAACATTACTACAATTATAAGCACTCCATTAACCTACTAAGGCTGTCTCAGAGACACCAACGTTAAGGATCAGTGGGGTCCTTAAATCAAGACTTGGGCAATTTCCCTGAAAATGACATCCAACCATAATGTGTGAGGTTATTTAAGAAAACCCAACAAGATTACCTCTCACTCCTGTATTTGTGAAGCTCATGTTTTAAAGTTTTGCAAACAGCAATAGTTCTCAGCTTCTTTTATGGCAATCCATCAGAAACACAAAATATTATCTTAGAAGTGTTTATTCACATTGAATAAAGAAAAAATAAAGAAGTTGCATATTTTAAGTTCTGTAAGTATTTATATACAGTATAATTGTTTATATACTAAAAGAGAAAATTTAAGTGACCTTTGTACTGAGCCCAGTTGACACAGTTTCCTAAGAACATAAGAAGAGTTCTGCTGGCTCAGGCCAAAGGCCCATCTACTCCACTTTCCTGTATTTCATAGTGGCCCACCAGATGCCTCAGGGAGCACATATGTCAACAAGATGCCTGCACTCCCTTGCACCTGGGATTCTGAAGTAGCCTGAAGTAAAAGGAGGTTGCACCATCCATCACGGCCTGTAGCCTCCAGAAATCTGTTCAATCTCCTTTTAAAGGCACTTAGGCCAGACGCCATCACCACCTCCTGTGGCATGGAGTTCCACGGACTGATTACCCACTAATTACCCATTAATTACCCACTGGTTTAAAAAAAAATCCTTTTATCTGTTCAAAGTTTCAGCCAAGCGTAGCGGCCATGAAAAACAGAATTTGATCCTGGGCCACCCCGACCCCGTAGACCGCTGTGGTTGTCAGGCTGGACGGCGTAGGCGTGAGGCACAGAAAGGGGTGCCGTAGCGCAGGAGAAACTGACCGAAGGAGCGTGACCAGATCCGGCTTCTCGCCGTCTTCACTCACGAGCCTCCCGGCCGCGGCCGACTCTCCTTCCGCCGCTTCACCCAAGAAACCGTTGACAGCCGGCGGCGAAGGCCACGCTTCCTCCAAGCAGCCAGCCGCGTCTCCCTCCTGCGGCTCCATCTGGCCAGACAGCTGGGCGCGCCTTCTCACGGGGACTCTTCTGCAGCCACCGCGCTTTCAAACGGCCCGCCGTACACGGCGATCGATTGCTCTTGCCTGTTGTCGCTCGTAGAAAGCGGAACGCAAAGAGGCTGCTATCCAATCAAGTGGAAGCCCCGCCCCAAACCCTGTTGACAGCCTGGGAACATGAAGGTAGAATCACTGGAGTCCGCATCCCTGTCGAATTAATAGGAGCTAAGTGAAGCCAGGGGGCGGGCTTAGCAGCCATGTTGGCTGACTCAAAACAATCCTTATTCCAAGCATTTCAGATTGCTTTGCTGGTACTGTTTAGGACTGAATTGTTTACTCCTGAAATAAAAAATTACGAAAATAAAAACGTGTGATCGTGTAGAAACCTTATTGGTAACCTTATTATGATTTAATATGCAATTACAAGGTTTAATTCCACATAATTATATTACTGAACATACCTGATGAAATGCTACTTGCTGTCTATTTAAACTCAGATTGCACTGTTTTGACAGACTTATTTTTTGAAATCTACACAACCAAAAATAAAGTGTGAACGGGAAGGAAAGAAAAAAAGGGAAGGGTGGGCAAAAATTAGATAAATATGTAGGAAAATTGCATTAAAATCTCTTCATAACACAAGTAGTTGTCAATATGAGAGTAATTCTTTTTTACTTCTAGACTATTAAGAGTTTTGTTTAAACTTCTACACTCACCCCCCCCCAAAACCAAATTCTGTTAATGTTCAGAATTTCGAAAATATTACAGTAGAAAATGGAAGGCGGGAAAAAAGTGTAAACGGGAAGGAGGAAAAAAGGAGGGGGAATTTTTTTTTTTACCTTCTAGACCATTAACAGTGGGTGTCAGAAAATGGTGAATAAGACTGCTAGGAACCACAAGAAATTACACAGCTTCAAAAATAATGCACTCACTGAACGGTAGTTTTATTGAACCGATGTAATGTGAATACATGAATCTTTCTGTGGAAATTAAATCCCATTTTTTGTACAGCGATTCGCACACCCGTATGCAGAACACGCAGGCATGCTTAAAGACGTTGAGATTAACTTTTACACACGTGCAGGGAGATTTTTATTCGTGAATTCGCGGCAATCCTTCTCCTTGGCGGGAAAGATCTGAGTCAGCCATATTTGTTGACTCTCAGCTTCAAGAAAATGACGTCATGCCAACTCCAGTCATCTAACCTGCTTGCCTGGGAAGCCTCCTTACAATCGTGCGCCTCGTTAAGAGACCGCGCGCGTGACGATATACACTTGTGAGGATTGGCGTTCGCGCCATCAAATCCTGCACCCAGCGCAATGGATTGTGGACCACAGAATGCTTGCACCATGAAGGTTTATTAGTAACAGGAGGCGCCCTGCCTTAAGCGGGAATGCTCCTGAGGTGAAGCCAGTGGGCGGGCTTAGTCACCATGTTAGTTAACTCAAAACAATCCTCATTCCAAGCATTTCAGATTGCTTTGCTCGTACTGTTTAGGATTTAATAGTTTATTCCTTAAATAAAAACTTACAAAAATAAGAACATGTGATCATGGTGACACATGATTGGTAACCTTATTATGATTTCATATGCAATTACAAGGTTTAATTCCACATAATTATATTACTGAACATACCTGATGAAATGCTACTTGCTGTGTATTTAAACTCAGATTGCACTATTTTGACAGACTTATTTTTTGAAATCTACACAAGCAAAAATAAAACGGTCATGCCCCATAAAAAAAATTCTGATAATGTTCAGAATTTCATAAATATTACAGTAGAAAATGAAAGGTGGAAAAAATAAAGTGTGAATGGGAAGGAAAGGAAAAAAGGGGGAGGGTGGGCATAAATTAGATAAATATATAGGAAAATTACATTAAAATCTCTTCATAACACAAGTAGTTGTCAATATGTGAGTAATTCTTTTTTACTTCTAGACTATTAAGAGTATTTTTTTAAACTTCTACACTCACCCTCCCATAAAACAAATTCTGTTAATGTTCAGAATTTCAAAAATATTACAGTAGAATATTTTTACTTGTGTAGATACATTATTTTTGCTTGTGTAGATTTCAATAAAGTCTGTCAAAATAGTGCAATCTGAGTTTAAATAGACAGCAAGTAGCATTTCGTCAGGTATGTTCAGTAATATAATTATGAGGAATTTAACCTTGTAATTGCATATTAAATCATAATAAGGTTACCAATCATGTGTCTACATGATCACACGTTTTTATTTTTGTAAGTATTTATTTAAGGAATAAACTATTAAATCCTAAACAGTACGAGCAAAGCAATCTGAAATGCTTGGAATGAGGATTGTTTTCAGTTAACTAACATGGCGACTAAGCCCGCCCACTGGCTTCACCTCAGGAGCATTAGCACTTAAGGGAGGGCGCCTCCTTGTTATTAAATCTTCTTGGCCTGCACTCTAAGCACGTGCTTGCTCAGCCCCATGGCGTTCAATGCTGTGTTTCAGTCGCTAAGTCGTGTCCGACTCTTCGCGACCCCATGGACCACAGCACGCCAGGCCTCCCTGTCCTCCACTAGCTTCCGGAGTTCACCCAATTTCATGTTCATTGCTTCGGTGACACCGTCTAACCATCTCATCCTCTGCCGCCCCCTTCTCCTTTTGCCTTCAAACTTTCCCAGCGTGAGGGTCTTTTCTTCTCCGCTGGAGAAGGAAATGGCCATCCACTCCAGTACCCTTGCCAGGAAAACTTCAAAAAAGCATTCAATGAGGCTTACTCATAAGAAAGTCTTCACCTGGCTTCTCCCTCTGGAGCTGCGTTTCACAGCTGCAACCTCAGTGGTGGGAAGTAGGGCAGGTGGTCTCTCACCTCTGCGCTGGCTCCTGTGTTTCCTGCCCGCCCTTCCTTTCCTTTTTTTTGCAAGGCGGGCTATTCCCACCCTCCCGCACCATTTATCCGCTCCTCAGCAAACTGACAACAGGGGAAGCCTCTTCGTGCTAGGCTGGGCTCCAGCGACTGTCCTGAGGGAGCTGGCTGAGCAAGCGAAACCCCCAAAACCTAAGCACTCACTATGTGCTTGCTCTTGACAGCAGGCACAGTCCAGTGCTGTCAGAAACCCGAAGGCCTGCTCCTGCCTGGGTACAGCTAGCCTAGGCACACAAACAACTTTGGCAGTTTACAGTAGTTGCAGGGCCCAAACCTATCCAACTTTCCAGGGCCAATGCAGATCCAAGACAAGGGAATAAATGTTTCCTTTGAGGAAGGCTTTGTGTCTACCCACCCCCACCAAAACAGGATGCAGCACATGCCCCCTTAGCACACCTGCATCAGTGCTAGAAAGCTGGGCCCAAAGTCTTATCACCACTTAAACAGTGTGTTAAAGCACAAAAAGCCAAAGAGCGAATTCCACTTTTTGTTTTTCCTCTTTACAAGGACCAGTATAAAGCATTATATCCCTTCCACTACTGTCATCTCTCTTCTAGGATGATGTTCTTCCTTCATCAAAAATCACTTCTATGCCTCTTGAATTTCAGCCTGGCACTGCTTGTTAGCAGTTACAAACAAAGTTTGTTCGTTACAAAACTCAAGCAGAGATACTATTTTATAGGATTGTTTTATTATTCAACATAAAGAAAAACCAGAATCATGTTCACTACCTTGGCTGTGCCATTCTTTTAATGGACTAGTTATATGGCAGAGCGCTATCTGTATCAGCACAGTATGCAAGTGAGCAATGTAATATTCTTCCTAATTCAGTCCCTATAGAACAGAACACTGGTCTTCCAACTGTTGGTTAAAGGCACACTCCAAGATACAACCTAGCTGCAATAAACCTATCCCCACAGCTAGACTAGAACAGGGATGGTCAGTCTTCCAGCTTTAGGATGCTTGGGCCTTAATCAATCAATCAAAAATCAAAAAGTATTTATATACCGCTTATCAACATGAAGTTCACAAAGCGGTTTACAGGCAAATAATAAAGTTAAATGGCTCCCTGTCCCAAAAGGGCTCACAATCTAAAAAATGCAGAACACCACAAGCAGCAGCCACTAGACAAGACACTGTGCAGGGGTGAAGAGGAACAATTACTCTCCCCCTGCTAAACATAAGAGGAGCACCACTGGGAAAAGTGCCTCTTGCCCAGTTAGCAGGGGATACAATTGTGTAGACAAGGGGATTGCAGCAGGTGTAGCTTATCAGCTGAGATGACAAGCTGCACCTGCTACAATCCTCTCTTCTACACAATTGTTAAGGCCCAAGCACCCTAAAGCTGAAAGACTGCTCCTCTCTGCACTACAGTATATACTGACTGTAGATTGCCAGTAAGGTAGAAGCCTTCTTCAGACATTCCAAGACATACAGGTGCTTTACTACTGTATAGGCTCTGAATATACAACATAAAGTGCCTCATCTGTGTAACTTGTTCTTTAAACGGAAGAGAATTGGCTTTCTAAGGCAGCAGCATCACTGAACAAAAACCCAGAGATCAGGGGTGGCATCTTTAATGAGTCACTACTGGCTCTAGGGGCAGTTGCAGCAAACATACCACTGCAAAGACCATGGACTGAAACTGAAGCTCAGTGTTAAACTAATACCTTGAGCAGTAGCTTTATAAATTGGGAGATCCAAGGTACTAGTAAGCCCCCACATCAAATTTTCAGGAATAGTGAAAGTGGATGCATGAAGCTGCTAGGACTGCCATCTGCCACACTTGCAGTTTGTCCATGATCCCTTGTAAAAGATCCCTGCAACTGTTGCAACTGGGAATGCTGCTTGTCCTCTGCAGCTGGTGTAGGCAGCATCCATAGCTCTTGAGGCTTTTGTATATGTTCTCAAAGAGCATTTCTCTCCAGCCATGATGCTAAATCAGTACAGTGACTGGTATTCAAGTCAAACGGAACCAGTCACTCTATGAAGAGCTTCAGCAGCTATTAGAAGTGATTTTTTCACATAATTAGTTTCCTGGGTGTTAGGTGTAGGAAGGTGACTTGACTCTAAACACCATAGTTCTGAGTATGTTTGTGGGTTTAATCTAGTAACAAGACCAACATCCTTTCTCCTACTTAAGGAATCTTTTACAGTGCAAAGGCTTAGGATGTAACCATTTTCCCATGATCTCAGAGTACACTAGTTAGTACCATAGGCCTTTTTTGGACATGATTTCCATTTCAATTAAGCTATAACAAGGAGTTGAGGTAAAAGAAAGTTTTATTAAAATTTTAACAATGTATATACACAAACAAACCTGCGACACATGGTGTCAATTTTGTCTGATAGAGTTAAATTAGGATTTATTTTGATAGTGGTTTTGCCAGATCCTGTATGATTGTAGAGTTCAGCGCTGGAAGAGTACTGATCTTGCAGTTCTTGCTGCAGGCATATTTGTTCTTGACAGTCTACAAGAGAAATTTTATCAATTTGGTTTCAAGCCAGATGCCATATCTATGCACTTTTAACATGCCAATTAATGCAACACTAAAGAAACATGCAGGCATTGTAGATCTGGTATACACAATCATGCCCTTCACAGCTAAGTCCGTGGATTCAGGTTGACTATCCCTTATTTGGACTGCTTGGGATGGGAAAGTACCTGGATTTTGGAATAATTGCATAAAAATGAGAACTGCTTCCTCTCACCCAAATAGATAACAGTGGAAAGAGCATCTAATCACCACTTCGACATTTTCAACAGTGTCTGTATAGGTACAGAGCAGAAAATAGAATTTACAGCCTGCTTATGGGAATGAGCACAAGACCTTCCACAGAAAGTTAAAAAGCGTTGTGGACAAAGATGTCTGGATTTCAGATGTCTGGATAAGGGATCATCTACCTGTATTCTTGCAGCACTGTAGCCATGCCTACAAAAAGCCATACCACTGAGTTTCCCTAGCAAGTTCCTCCATAGTTATTTTCTTGCTTCTACACTAGTGAAGAGATACAGCTCTCTCCAATCCACATTGCTATTATGTGATGTGTGCTACACCAATGTGCAAGTCTGCTTACCATGTGCTTTGTAAGGCCTCGGTTGACACACGCCACATTCTTTGCCATTTGTTGCATAATAGGAAGGAGGTCACTTTCAGCATAAAACATGTAGTGTTGTAGAGTTGGTGTCTAAGAAAAATGAACAGGAGACTATTGATCTTGTGCATTTCTAACCAACTTGGTTTTAGTAATGCAAGCTTTTGAAACTGATTCCATTTCAGTCTTTGTAATTGTGGCAGTTGCTGCAGGCAGCCTACCCTCTGTTACTACAGAGGGGTAGTGCCAATGGACTGAAAGCCAGCTCTGTCTATAGTGTTTAATATACTGTATTTCACTCAGGCTAGTTGAAAAATATTGCTGCAGTGAGTGGTATGTGTCACAGTTCTTCCATACTCAGGAAATAAAGGCCAGGAGAGAAGCAGGCCATTAAGGCCACATAAGTGCACAAGGACAAAGTTGATGCATGAATTTTGAGTCCATGTAGTCTCATAGAAATGACTTTCCCGAGACATAACTATTATAAGGCTGCACCTCATGGTTCAGTCTAACTTATCTACCCACCTGCAGTCAGGGTCCTGTCCCCATTACTTACCCATTCTCCACCATCAAGTACTTTAGTAGATAAGCAAAAGGCAGCAGCTGCAATCTGAGAAGGAGGGTAGTGCACCATCTCATAATCCACCAGTGAGAGTTCCATTAGATATTTTGCCAGTGTGTGCTGCTGTACGTCTGCCTAGAATAAAGTTAGTATAAAGGTTGTGCTCATCTTCCTTAAACCCTGAAGTTGAGGCCCATTTTAAACTGCATGCAGGCTAAGTACAAAATGTATACTATGCTCAAAAGGTGCTGCATGCATAGGGATGCAGGAGCATTTTGCAGCTCTTTTGTTTTAGACCAAGCTAGTCTTACAGCCAGCTTTTTTAATTGGTCTTCACAGCCAGGTTACTGTAGGTCCACTTACGAGCAAGTTAAGAGTGGTGTTCTAGTCTGACGCTATTTGTGGCTCACTGAAACCCTGTTATCTAATCATTCCAAAGGCACCACCTCAAAATTTTAAGTTTTGATCCCACTAGTTTGTATTTAGTTGGACACTAGCTAGAATGCCATTTTGGAGGACGTGGCGTAACATTTTTAAAGCAGCTTTACCTCTCCAATTTTTGATGCTCTCCTTAGGAAGTGTAATGGAAGAGGGCGACCCAGGTTGAAGTCCAGAGACCTTAGAATCTTCATTTCCATTTGTCTGATCTGAAGATTGGTGTAAGTGTGATCTGTCACGAAGGCAAAATCTCCAATTTCGGGAGGATACATTTCTTCATATTTGCTGGCAATGAACATAGCTGTTACACCAACTAGCTGTAGCATCCTCTTAGTGACTTTGTTGTTCTGCAATACAACAAGCACAACAGTTCAGACTGCTTGCAAGACACTACTCTGGATCTGCATTTTGTGAAGCCATCTTTACATGCATGAGTTAGGCTACTTCCTCCACAGGAGACTTCAGGGCGCATGCCAATGACTATGCCTATTCCACAAGTCTGGGCAATAGCCTTCTTGACTCTTATTGATCAGCTTTCTTCCTAGACTGCCATTAATGAATGAGCAAGACCAAGTCAAGTTCCCCACCTCCATTGCAAAGTGTGAGGTTCATAAAGGAGAGCCAACTTCAGAATTGTCTCCCTGAGAGATCAGAGTGGCCAATGCCAGCTGCAAGGAGTAACAGGGTACAGGCATCTTGTGGGCCACTGTGAAATACAGCAAGTTAAGACTAGCTGGGCCCTTGGCTTGATCCAGCAGGGCTATTAAGTTTTGTGATAAAGAGCTACCATTTTTTTAACCTCTGTACTGCCTTGAGATGCATTCTTGGAAAGCCAGCTTTTGATTTAGAAGCAGTAACTATTATATTATATGAATGTACATACAAGAACATGAGGCCATTTTGTTACTTTTCCCAACGTAGATAAGGCCAGCTGCTCTCACCTGCAGAAAGCGATCAATAATGGCAACAGTCATATACATTGTCTCTTGCAAGAGCTTGAATTTCATCTGAACCTGCACAAGCCAGTCAATTAGGATTGCCCGCATGTTTCCAGTAATCTCCTGGCCTGCCAAGTAATTGGGCCTCACCGACTGTTGTTCCTAGAAGGCAAAAGATCCAGATCATGATATGTTGGGTGTTGCTTATCAAATCCGGAAAACCCACTTGCAGCTCAAGAGCTCTGCACTGCTGCCATTCAATTCTAGTCAGATTTGAATGGTTTTAGCATGCAAAGAATAAGCTGGCCCAGCTGTTCTGGGATCCACACCCAATCCTGGGTGGTTCACAAAACTGACCAGGCAGATTAGATTATGTTCATCAAGGGGTTAGACACACCATTACATGGGAGGAGCACTGCCACCATTATAGCCACACACCATGTAATTTATAAATCAGGCAGCAGCCTCTAAAGTGTTCAGGAACCACTGAGTTAGCCAATTGCTGCTATAGTATATTGCTCCCAGGGATTCACTAGCATGGTGTCGAGAGATCCACCCTGCCACCTCTTCTAGATGCAGAGCAGAAACAAGATAGGGATTCGTTTGGGCAACTAACATATGGAAGATATTCACAGAGCCAAATCAAGCTGCCTGTTGCTGCCGCCTCTCCCCCCCCATTAGAGAAGAAGCGGATTTTGGCTGCTGCATTTGCAAAAGGTTCCTTGAAAAAAAGCAGTCAGCAAAGACCCCACTACCCTTTCCAGGTCCAAGATGAGGAGGGCTAGAACCACACCATCTTAGGGAAAGAATTGCCCAACCTTGCCCTCCATAGTTACAAATGCAAAACTTCCCCCCTTAGAGAGAGGACTAAGGATTACCAGCCCAATACATTGATCCCCAACCAGTTCGGCTACTTTGACTAACCTCAAGAACTTTCAGGTAGTTGTAGATATCCTTAACATATTCACTGCAAAGATTTGGGTCAGAAGCATCTTCTGTATCCACATCTTTCACGTCAAGCAGAACATCGGAGAAAGCTTGGCAAAGCATTTCCTCAGCTGGTGCACAGCCAGAAGTCTCCATTGGACTTGGGGATGAAGACTCCAACTGCAGAACAGCTCATTTTTAGTGGAACCTAAAATACTTAACAGCAGACTCTAGATTGGTGGTTCCTGAATACTAGTCAGCCGAGACTCTCAACGTTCATCCACAGCATCCTTTGAGCCATGTTTTTACTGCCATAGCCAAGGCTACTTAACTACACCAATCTACTTAATCCCACAGTATACAGTTTAGAGCACAAGGGTGAATGACTCTCGTGGCTGTCTATGCAACAAGTGTTAAGATCACCACATTTGGCAGGGCAGGAGCCACAAGTAAAATAGGTTAGGTAGCAGTTTCTCATCCTTTAGTCAACTAGGCTTTTTGACACCACAATTAGCAGTTTCCTTTCTCAAACCAGCCCGTTATACTTTTAAGCTCACTTTTATCCTGGGTCAAGTTTAAAGCACCAACAAGGCAGGACCATTGTGTTACTTTAACATAGAGAAACTGGCAGTTTGGTCATTATTAAAAGACTACACTGAGTATATCAAGTCTGTTGCAGAGTAATAAAGAATTACCACAGTGGTTCCCAAACTTGTGGGTCATAATGTACCAGCCAGGGAAGCTATTCTCCCTCTCCCCACCCCTTAAAGGGACAGGGACAAGGCAGAACTGCAGTCCTCAGAATTATACTGCTGCAGGGGGAGCAGGTTGCTTTAAAAAAAACCTTACCTCTACAAGTGCCAGTCACAGATAACCTGTAGGGCTCCCAAAGCTCCAAAACAGTTAAAAAAAAAAAGGAAATCCACTTCTGGTTTTTGATCAAAACGAGAAGTGGTTTTCATTTTTTTTTTTTACTGTTTTGGAGGCTTAGGGAGCCCTACAAAGGCACCCTTGGAGCCTGACACTGGCAGAGATAAATAGGAAAGAGCCTCCATCCCTGCAGCAGTGCAATCCTGGGGATAGCATTGTTGCCATAGCACCTCCCCTGAACACACCTATAGTGCTCTCAAATCCCTTGTAGGAGCTGGGAAGCAGTGACTGAAATATCACTTCTTGGTTCTGACAAGGCTCAGGTCTCTAAAATAAATCCCACTCTAGTTCTAGGCCCCCAAGCCAAAGAAGAGGCACTTTGGTCAAAGTGCATTTCTTTGGACATTAGCTATCTTGTCAGGAAGTTGGTTGTTTGCCTCGGCAGTGGACTATAGTACTCTTAAAACTCATAGGGCAGCTGGAGGAGCCCCTAGTGGCCACAAGCTTCCAAATAGCCTGCCCAGGACCCTAAAGGCTAGCAAGCCTGGCCTCAAAGAGCCCAAGCAATAAGCTCATTTCAGTTACCATTAATTCATAATCCTCGACTCCCATTCCCACCTAACATACCGAGGACCCTTAAGAAAAGGAGCTGCCAGCCATTCAATACCTTCACAGGTTCCAGGATTGGCTTTTCTTCTTTCACAGGCTCAATTGCCTTCTCAGTGGCTCGTGTAGCTTTCCTAGTGGCTATTTTGTCCACAACTGCAGGTTTCAAAACCTCCTAAGCGGAGAAAAGAGAGGTCAGGGCAGGATTTCATCAGGTCCCTTAGGGTCAAGTTTTGGTCAGAAGGCATGCGAGGTTACCTTTTTCACCACCTCCTTGGGCTTTGGGTCACAGGCCTTGTTCCCGATGTCTCCCAAGGCAGTCCTAGGCCTCAGGCCTGGCTTGGCAACCACAGCCCCCCGCTTGCTGGCTGCCATTGCAGGTTTGGCTTTGTTCTCCACGTTGACCTTTGTGTTCTGCAAGGAAAGAGGAAGACCCTTTAGCAGGACACACACCGCTGGTACCAGGTAGAGAAATGAGTTACTGCCACAATAAGCAACTGCCATCCATCTTAAGAGTCATTCACCTCACTGGCCATAGGGAGATAAGGACAGTATCGCATAAAAAGCCAGGACACTTAAATAGACTAGCAGCACAATCCTGAGCATGTCTGCTCAGAAGCAAATCTCATGTAGCCCTAGGAGAGTGTATAGGATTACAGCATAGGAGCATCCCCCACCCATTTCCTCCCTCTCACAGTCCAGGGACCTATAAGAAACAGAGAGCCAAAAGGCACAGAGACTATTTTTAACAAGCGTTACTAGGACACAAGCTCATCATAGACTTGTGGGAAAGTTAGCCAGATTTAACAGTCCCCCACCCGCTATGAAAAGGCAGCTAACGGAGGCTTGCAAGGGCCCCCCACAGACATGTCCTCATACCCTGGTGATCCGCAAAGCCATGGCAGAGCCTCAATTCCTGCAGCACAAGCGCAGCACAACCAGCCTTCTGCACACCCCGGGCGACTCCCTTCTCGTTCAAGCCCAAGAGCCGGCCGACTGCGATAGCTCACGAGTCCGATACGCTCTGCCTGCCGCTACGAGTTTAAAACTCGCATCAGGCCGAGCTCATTGGCTGCCTCGTTGGCTTCCGTCGCTTCCCATTGGCCACGCAACGTTCTACTCTGAATGCGTTCCTACGGCGACGCAAGGCTGGTTCCTCCCAGGGTTCGAAAAGGAGGCGTGGCGAGGAGAGGGGATCGGCGGCTCGAAGTCACGTGAAGGCGTGTTGTCTTTCAAGTTTGGAGCTCCGTAGGAAAGAGAGGTCTGTTTGCTGGTAGGTCGGTAGTACTGGGATCTGAAGCTTGCATGTAATGATTAAGATGGATACGGTTATTATCCGTAGTTCGGAAAAAAAAAAATCAGTTTTCGTTGGGAAGTAAAGATTTCAGATTTCTTCCTCGCACTGTGGTTTCTGACGTGCATTACGTTTTTCAACCCACGTGGCTACATTTTGAAATCAGTTGGACTTTTTTGGGCATGCAAACAATATGGTGTCACCGATTCAACGAGTTCATTATAATGAAATTAAGGCATTTATTTATTTATTTATTTATTTATTTATTTATTTCCCTTCCTTCCTTCCTCTCTGAGGGTTTAGCAAAGCCAAATAAAAGTTCAGCAGTTAAAAGTTTTCCCCGGTTCTGCGTACTGGAAATGTCCCACCTATTGAATTTTTGCCTGAATTTTTGCCAACAACTGTTCTGTGATTTGGATTTCCTGTTTTCTTTTCCCATATCCCTATACCTTCTTCATCTATTGTTCACCAGAGGGCGCAATCCTAACCTGGAGTTAGGCCGGCACAGTTAGTCCAGCAAACTTTGGCTGGCACAAGGGCCACCATAAAGCATGCTTGGACCACTCTTGGAGTCAGAGAGGCCAGCTCACAGACGTGTGAAATCCTCCCTGACTCAGAGAGAGGTCCAAATGCACTTTACCGTGGGCCCTTGTACCAGCCAAACTTTGCTAGCCTAACTGGGCCAGATTATCTCCAGATTAGGATTGCGCTCTGAAATGCCCCCATATTCTGACATTGCAAACTTTACAAAAGCCATGCTGTTGGTTCTAACTGAACAGGCAGAATATACAATGATGTCCTTTTCTCGTGAGTTAAAAACCTTTCATTTCCAAAGTGGGTGTCACCTCACAGTTAACTTATGACAACATGCACCACCGCACCTGCTGGGACAGTATACCATGAATGCATATGGGTTTTTTTGCTGTCTTTGGCTTCTGATTGGATGCAGTTGTAGACCAATGTGAACATTGCATAACAGTTACAAAACGCAACAGTAAACTTACCCTTTGGTTATCAGCACATGCAGAGAGGTAGTTGTTTGCACACTGGGTAATTGAAGTGTGTTTGCACACTGGGCAATTGAAGGAAGTACCCCCAGTGTCCCACTTGCCAGCGAAAGTAGACTTGGATGACCCATCAGCTACATTGAATATAGAAAGTAAACTATCTCAGTTAACTGGCTTAATTGTCTATCAGTAGTCGCTGTGTTTGTGAGGGTCAATTCCCACTCTCCTTCACTTCATTCCACCATTGTCCTGGTAACACCATGCAGTAAAAAGGTATGTGAAAAGGGAGCAGGGCCTACACTAAGAGAGTCACTCCGCCACAGAAGGGTGCAGGCACAGAGGTGGTCACAGTCCTGAGGGCCCCTAGCAGCTGCTCTGTGATGGCAACTTAACTATGGTCCTGTTTTTTCCTCTTCGTAATAGTACATTCTCTGGGGTGCAATCCTAACCAGCATTCCAGCACTGACATTGCTTTGCCAGTGGGGCATGTTCTGCACTCTGCCGTGGAATAGTAGTCACAGAGGCCTCATCAAGGCGTATTTGTTCCCTCACCTCAGAGCTGCATTGCCCTTGCCCTGGTGCTGGAAAATTGGTTAGGATTGCACCCTGAGTTGATCACAAGCTATACCAACAGCTTGTTGGGGTGGTTTCTCCCAAGGGTATGCGGGTGGGTACATAGGAGTAGGATTTAGCCTAGACAGATGGGTTCCTAGATCACTCCTATAGCAGCCAGCTTCTACCTTCAACGGTCCCTGCTTTTTTTTTTTTTCCAGACGGAGGAGGGAGAGAGCCCAAGCTTCTGCTAGATTGGGGTACAAATTTTCCATGCTGGTTCTAGTAAGTACTTTGTATAAATGTTGCCCCCTGCTCAATGGATGGCAAAGCTTCACTGGATATAACCTATGAAAACAGCTTTCATGATTGCAGCATGTATGAAGTGGTCAAACTTCACAGATGGAGTTTTTACATATAATACCTCTCTTCTCTATCTCACCTCTGTTATGTATGTAGGTGTGTCCTTTAAGTGAGATCACTTCCTTCTTGGAGATCACATGATCTCTCTCTCTCTCTCTCTCTTTGGGCTCTGAGAAGATTAGATGTGCACATCCAGTCTTAGATGCTTCTGAACATTCCTCTGGACAAGACGCTGTAGAATTGAAGTAAACAGTAAGCAAGCCTCTCTCCTTTTTTATTACTTTGTGTGGAAAGGAAGCTGGCTGCATTCCTAAGGGAGGAAGATGGTAGGGGGAGTAGGGTTGGACGGGCATGTAAATGGGACTTTGGAGGCTGCGTTCATTCCTTCTATTCCTGCTGCTTTTCAAAGTGCCTAGCCCCTGAGCATGGTACAATGTTACTTTCAGGACCAACTCCATGAAACTGACCTGGTGTGGAGCCCACAACAAAGTCCAAGCCCATGGTCCTCTAATGTTGTGTCTGTCTGGTTTTTATGTAGCTGCAACTTGGCTCACACAAGCCCGCCACAGCCGCTAACGTCATTGTATTGCGAGGGGTCCTGACTTCAGACCGTCATCAGACGCTGCGGAATTGCACAGTAAGCAAGCCTGCCTTTTAAGTTTCTGCTTGTGTTGTGAGCTTCGTACATTGATGCGGGTAGGGGAGGGGGTGTCCCTGTAGATAGAGGGGCCATGTTCCGGCTCATGTAATTCCCACCGCCCCAAGCATGCGCATTGGTCACGTTCGTATCATGACTTGCAGTGGACTCTTCCAATGTTCTTGGCCGGGCTTCACAGTGGCTTAGCCGCCACTATGTGGTCTTGTTCTCTTCTCATGTAACCATTAGGGTTATTCCGCAGCGGCCCCCCTCCCCCCAGACAAAGAATTTTTTCACCCTCTTTCTTTGTATACTTGTTGATTGTGAGGTTGGCGCTTGAGGGCTTCTGATTTATCCTCAGGGTGGTGGTTTCTGATTTCCAAAGACTGCAACACTGGTACATGGTATTCTGGGCAGGGCGTAATGTTATGAGTTGAATTGTCTCAGGGACCTTCTTGAGCTGTGATATTTGTACTGTAATTATGTTTCTCCTTTGTTCTAGGTTTGAAATATGAGTGCAAGTACCAGCGCTGCTACAACTTCAAGTGGAAGTTGCCCCATATGCAAAGAGAGCTTGTTGGAAGGAGAAGTAGTATAGTTCAACTGCGTCAAAAGGGCGCTGATGGCATAAATGCAGCAAGTGTTCAGAGAGGTGAAAGCCTCGTAGTCACAGCCGGGTGTTCTGTCCATGTGCTCTGTTGGCGACGTTACACAAAGCAAACGGACATTGCCGCAACACAACGCGCTGCTACAGTATCTGAGACGAGGAGAAGTGAACGCCTGTCATCTGGCCCTTTTAACAGTACCACTGATTGCCTGTTCTGTGGGGAGACGGTAAAGCTTGAAGGTTCTGACTACAGCTATGTGAGGACAGACGCCTTCACCAACAGCATCCTGGCCCACTGTGAGCAGCGTTCTGATGGTCAGCGAAAGTGAAAGGGAGGATAGAGTTTTATGGTGATCTTCATGCAGCAGACTGCCTGTATCATCATGTCTGCAGTTCCAATTTCCGAAGTGGATGGGACGTGCCACGTAAATATCGCGATGAATCCTCAGGGTCTGCAACGAAGCGCCTAAAACCGGGTCGTCCTAAACATCATGACCAAGAACAGGCCTTCTTAAAACTGTGTGCTTATCTTGAAAAGCATGTTGAGGAGCAGTTCACAATGCCAGAACTTGAAGACAAAATGCGGGAGTTCTTGACTTTGGAAGACTCTACTCCTTACTGTAGATTTTATCTCAAAGACCAACTCCTGGAGCACTTTGGGGGCAACATCATCATCACTGAGGGACCTGGCCGACCCGGCATAGTGGCATTTCATGAGTTGAGTGCAGACATCATTCGTTCTTAGTCTTACCAAACCTGTGTAACAGGGGTCTTTGTTGAGTTAGGTCTGCCACAGCCCCATTAAGCCCTCCCTGCAACTCTCTCCCACCCCGACAATGCTTCCCTGTGCCATGCTTCCCTGACAAGCGTTAACACATATGTTGTATTGTTTTGAGAAAAAGGCAAAGGTAACGTTCAAATCTGTCACGATAATAAAGACACACTACTTGACATTTGTACTGACTGGTGTTGTACCTGCATTGCTCATCAAATGGGAATCCAATATTCAACCCATGGTCTATGCATGCTGGGGGTTACATCTTGGAAATGACCCACTTCTGGATGTCTAAAATTGTTCAAATTATTTTCCCTGTCACTCAGCACACCTGGCTCTGACAGAAACAGCTGTCAGACCTGCGGTAAGAATGCTTCTGAGCTTGGGAATGGTGCGGTTGCGTGATTTTGCATGATTCTGGCCCATTTTGAGGCTTCCACCTTGGAAATGACCCACTTCTGGTTGTCAAAAATTGGTCAATTGCTCTGAGAAAACCAGCTGTCAGACCTGCGGTTACAATGTCTCTGAGCTTGGGAATGGTGCGGTTGGCCCATTTTGAGGCTGCCATCTTGGAAATGACCCACTTCTGGTACTCCAAATTTCCGGGACATTTTTTCCTGCACTACGCACACCTAGTACTGTCAAATCCAGTTGAAAGAGCTTTTGGAGGAATTTTTGGCATTTGATATGCAAACTGCGCTGCGCTAATACCCTCAACACAATGCTGTTCAGGGGCATCTATTCACCTGCCCAGCCGAGTCAATGGAAGTGTTGAAAAATCAAATGATGTATGTGCAGGAATCACCTTGATGATTCCCAGGTAAACATGAATTGTGATGAACACAAACATGAGTTAACTTCCAGAGTTAACTTCTCTTAAGAAAGGAAGAGTTTCTAAACTACATGCCTAAACTACAATGAAAGCTGAAGAATGTCTAGAAAGCTGAAGAATGTTCCATCTTCTATTAGATGGAAACAGAATTCATATGTGTGACAGAGAAACACACACAGGCTCCTTTATTTCAAACAAGACTGTTAAGGCAGGTAAAGTCAAGGGGAGAGCAGCACATGGTGGCCCCTTCTATTGACCAAGGAAGTAGTTCTTAATACCTTCTGATGAAGGTGGAAGCATTTCCCATTGTGTGCCTGTTTGCCACCCCCAAGGTTTCTCAAGATTATGGGGATAATGAAATAGCAATTAACATTTGATTAGTCAGTTAGGAAGAATTAATTGCAGCCTACCAGAGCACTAAATCGCCCATCAGTGTAAGAAGACATAAAATATGAGTTTTTAAAAGTTGCAGTTTAAGCAATAATATGTCACTAGCAATGTATAAAAATTATAAATGTTTATTTTACATAGTGGTTCAAATTAGTTTTTCAACTTTCCCACTGAAAAGGAACATAGGAGTGCAAGAACAAAAAAATGTCATTTTATTTCTCCCTGACTTGTCGTTAATGCGACTACCAGTTTTTTACTTAAAAAATTCACTAACAATTTTTAAATGACAGACTATTTCCCCTCATTATTTAACAATCCTGTGCTTACAAAATAGGATTATATACAGAAACTGAATATAAAATTGTACATATTCATTTGTAACTTTGAAAACTATTTGCTTCAGTTTAATGTGTAAACACACACACCCCAGCAAAACTTCAAAATAATTTTGAAGAAATAGCTTTTGGAATCTATTGGTTTCTGCAGCAATCTAGAAATTATTTCCTTTAGGTTTGAAGTGGAAGAGAGATGTCAGATACAGTATCGTGGATACTTCTTGTGGGGAGGGGAGTGTGCAATACATTTGTGCCCATCCACACTTATGTAGCGAAATTTGTTTAATAGACACCAAATACAGTATTTTACATTGCCATTATTTCAACATATACAACATACGTTCTATTAGTCCCAACATTTTTTAAACCTCTTGATCTCATTTTAAAATGTATGCAATGTTTTCTAAAAATTCAAATATATAATACATTTGTCTCTGTACAGTTATGTGCAAATTTCCCCAACAAAATGATACAAATGTTGAACCCTGCAGATGTAGCTTCAAAATCACATGATGTAGGTGCCATCTTTGTAATATTTCAGAGATTCCATTTGTTTTGTCATAGCAAGGATATCCTGAAATCCTGTACTGAGACCAGACATATGCTGAAAATAGGCTTCTTTTTCCACCTGGACAGTCAAATTGTTAACTCCAGCATCTTTAAGAATGGCTGAAACCTGAACAGAATAAAAACATTAACATTAAATCCTTGGCACATGTCTCTTTGAAGCTCCAAGCAAGACAATTTTGTTGGAAATACGACAAGAGGTATAATTTTGTAGTTGTAATTTTATTCATGAAGAGAGTTGTAATTTTAGTCATATTGCACACTAGTCACACCAAACATTTTGCAAACTAGAAGCTGTGCTATAGTGGCACATCACAAAGCTAAAGATGTGCTGCAGAATGAATACCTGGCAAGTTCTATGATTTGGATGGGTTTTTGCACTGGTGCAATGATGTGCACAGGAAGCATAACTGATGAATATAAACAAATATACAGGTATGCATCGCTTAATGATGGGGATACGTTCTGCAAACCCCGTTAAGTGTATTGGTAGTTGTCTGGAAGCCCCCAGAATGCCTTGCAGTAAGGCAGGAAGAAAGGCAGTTAGCTAGCTGCAGAAGTGCGCAATTGTACTTCCACAGCCACATTGCTGCCTTCCTTTCTGCCTTGCCAGCTCAACTGGTTAACCCCCACTTCACACGTGCACATTTGTTTTATTTTGCAGCCAACTCTTGCTACTTTCCTTTCTTCCTTGCAAGGTTTAATGAGCTGGCAAGGCAGAAAGGAATGCAGTGGGAGGTGGCTGCAAAAGTTAAACTAAAGTGCTCATCAGAAACAGGGGTTAGCTGGTTGAGCTGGCAAGGCAGAAAGGAAGGCAGTGAGGTGGCTACAAAGTACAGAAAAAAGTGTGTGACAGACAGGAAGGAGGAAGCTAGCCCAATGAGTTTGGGGACTGTTGTATAGGCCAGGGGTCTCCAGACTTTTCAGTATGAGGGCCACATCATATATTTTACAGATTCTCACAGACCAAAAAATCATTTTGAATGAATGAATGAAATTTAAATGAGTACGTTTTACTTGGATATTTTTTTGTAATCAGCATGATTTGATTCTGAACAAAAGAGAAATGTGACATTTACAAAAGGAACAACGCTGTGCTTAAACTGAGAAATGATATATAATGAGTAAAAACATCAAATATTTTAAGTTGTTGCTGGCCAGATAAAATCTTGTGGCTCTCTGGGCCATAGTTTGTATAGGCGGTCAGTTGTTGGCTGGAACCTTCTTATGCAACGTATATCTGTACTAGTATTTAGAGACTGGCTGCTGACAAAGCTCAGAGCTGTTTTAAAGCCATCTCTCCCTCAGGAGCAACACAAGATGTTTCAAATTAATTTTAATGTTTTCCATCTTTCCTGACTTAATCTGAGAACCAAGGCCAACTCAAACAGTTGTAAAGCTCAAACAACTTTACAGTACTTCTGAAAATTGGTGGGCTCATACTTTTTCAAGTCTTTTTCCATCTGAACCTAAAGCATGTAATTAAGAGGGTATCTGTGATAAATCACAGACGCCTTAGTGGCTAGAGGATAGAACATCTTCTCAAATAAAACATAAAACTTCACAAACTCTAAAACCACAAACTTTTATACATTGATGACAGTGAGCAGCATCCAACAGTTCTGATCACAGAGATGGCTGTTCAGTTCACTGTGCCTACACACCATCTGGTTTATGCTTTTTTTTGTCTTTGCACTGCTGTGTATACACACAGACGCACAAAATTATTCAGAAGAAATTCAGCAACATGAACTGATTTTATGGGAGTAGGTGCGTAAAACATGAATATATTGTTACCTGCTGTATAATTCTCTGTTCCATGACTTCTGACATCACCTGTATATGTATAGTGCCTGCCACGACGTTAGCAGAGTGACACCAGAAATGTGGGTCTCTGTAGGAAATGACACCATCAATTTTCTGGATCTGTAAAAAAGTTAATATTTGATACAAATAGTACTTACAATAATGTTTTAAAATATTATTTTATGCTTCTTTGGACAGTTAATTTTTTCACGGGCAGCGCAATGCTAAGTCGCACTGGATTGGCAAGGCTGGCAGGCCTGCACCAAATCTAGCACACCTTAGGTGCTCTGGGGAGCCTTCCTGGGGCTCCCCAGAGAGTTTGTCCCCTTGCCCCAGGGGAGGCTTCAGCGCCCCCTATGAGGTTCCTCGGATCTGCACCTGCTGTGTAGCAGGCGCAGATCTGAGGAAGCTGTGTGGCCCGAATTGGGGCCATGCAGCCTCCCAACAGGGTCTTGGATGCAGCCGAACAGTCACATCCTGGCCCTGCCTGCCTGCTAGGCCACCCATCCCCACCTCCTTCCCGCCAGAACCTCCCCTGCGCCAGCTGAGTTTGGCTGGTGCACAGGAGGCTCCCCGTCAGTGTTCTCGGGCTGATGCTACGAGTAGCAGTGGCCCAAGTGCTGTAGCGCCAAAGTGGGGTGCTGCTCAGCGCTCCTGTGCTGGAGCTACAGGGCACTTGGGATTGCACCCTAAATTACATTCAAAATTGTATAGTAAAAATAATTATGTCAGAAATACATAAGGCATCTTTACAGCACGTTTGTTTAAAACATGTCATGTTTTAGTCTCTGATTGGTGAACTATTTCATCAGCATCTTTGTGCATTCAAAGAGATTCAGAGAATCCATTCCACCAACTGTCTTCATTCTGTATCACTCTTTCTCCAATCCCAACATAACCCTAACCCCTTATACTCTATTTTGAAAAGGTCACTGATTTTAAGTCAAGGAACCCAAATGTACTTTCGTAGATCCTTCTGAAAGGACGCTTGACAACAACTGTATTAAGATACTTAATGTCCTGTAGAATGCCCCTCCACACAATAGATACATAAATCCTCACCTTTTCTAAAGCAATGTGTAGGTCTTTCTCAAGTTCTGGTGGCAGCCTCAGCAAGAGCACCTGGCAGGAATCTTTTATCAGTGGGATTACGCTGAGAAAAATCAATGTGGCGATAAAGAGAGAGCAAAGGGGATCAGCTATCAGCCATCCAAACTGCTGAATGAATATGGTTGATATGATGACACCAACGCTACCAAGGGTGTCTGCCAAGACATGCAGAAACACTCCTGAAATAAAACAAGGTTCCAGATCATTAATGTGATAACTCAACAATTAACTAGATAGGAATAGTAAGCATACACTGTTCTCGGAAAAGACAAAAAAGTTCAACATACAAAAGTCTTTTGATGTCAAAAGGAATTTTGTTTTTTTTTACTCAACCATCCTACTTAGCTCAATACAAATTCAATACAGGTTGGTACTTTTCTTCTTAATGTGACGTTCTCCCATGTACATTAACAACAACAACAACAACCATCAATTGTCCTCCACTTACCTCTCATATTAACATTCATGCCACCTCCCAAAGACCCGTGTGAGTGTCCATGATTATGATTATGCCCATAATCACTGTGAGAATGGCCGTGCCCGTGGCTGTGTCCATGTCCATGGTGGGAATGGCTGTGGTCATGTGCATGGCATCCTCCTCGAGAGGACCCATGGGAGTGGGCATGACTAAAGGCACAGATACCAACCAGGTTTACTATCAATCCTCCAACTGAGACAGGCTGCATGAGAAAGAGAAAAAAGAATTTTAAACTCTTGCCTGTGCTTAAGAAAACAGAATTTATAGCATGGTAACTAATAATTCCTACGTTTCATATTAGAATAGCCCCTGCTACGACTGCCAAGGCAGCAGCTCTCTCCGTTACAGAATATTCATTTATTACTTATTACTATTATTTATTACTTCTCTCACCCATTACTACCGCAGCTATGAAATTAAGCATGCAATCCTAACCTGGAGTTAGGCCAGCACAAGTCACTTGTGCTGGCCCAGGAGTGTTGCAAACACCGTAAAGAGAGTGGTGCAAATGTGCTTTTACAGTGCCTTTGTGACACGCTTGGGCCAGCCCAAGCGACTTGTGCTGGCCTTACTCCAGGTTAGGATTGCATCCCAATAAAACTTGTGCAGCCAGCAACAGAGGCAATGTCCGGAGGATCGAGCAGTCTCAGCTCATCATACAGGTCAGAATTCTTTCTAGCAGTATACAGTACATGCAATACTATTAACAGGAAATAAGGTGAAACTTACAGTCAGCATATTTGTATCAATATCTGGAGGATCTATCAGTCTGGCCACAGACTCAATGAAGACGAAGAAAGCTATTACCATGAGAAAAAGGCCATTAATAAACCCAGAGAGAATTTCTACACGGCCATACCTGCAGTTGAGAAAGAGAGGAATAAAAAAAAATATACTGAAGACATATTTTTCATATCCTGAATTACTCTTAATATCCCAAACTATTCTGTCAGAAACGCCAACACTAGTTGACCAAGAAAAAGAAAGCATATGAAGTACATTTGTATGCTTTTGCTTAATTTGCAGGCTGACTACAGCTACAGCAATGCATTTCCTAGAGTTTGGAATTCAAGAATTGCATATGTTTCAGGCTGGAGGACGAGTGCTGGATTCTACCAAATGAGAAACAGGGAGGGGCATCTTCAACACTAACAGCTGCTTGTCTGGGATAGAAGCTTTTATTTCTATATGGTAAGTTCTATAAAGGTCAGGGAGTCCTGACCTTTATTCTGAATCTTTTAGATTTAATAGGACACAGACTGATAAAGGAAGATGTATAAAATTGCTTTCACAACAGCCTCAAAACTACCTTATTTTGTGAGGTATTTGACTACTAGTCTAAGGGCACAATCCTAACCTGGAGTTAGGCCAGCAAAGTTTGGCCGGCACAAGGGCCACAGTAAAGTGTGTTTGGATCACTCTCAGAGTCAGGGAGGATGGCGCACGTCTGTGTGCTGGCCTCTGATTCTGAGAGTGGTCCAAACATATTTTAAGGTGTTCCTTGTGCTGGCCAAACTTTGTTGGCCTAACTCAAGGTTAGGATTGTGCTCTAAATGAACATGCAATGTGGCTTTCCAAATACAGTTTTCCTTCTTAATGGTAAAAGGAAATACTTCTGTCAGCATGAAGTACACAGACACATCTCTGCAATAAAAGACAACTATGCTCTGACTAACCAATTGCTTCACACTTTTTCTGGCAGCTAGACCCCACTGCTGTGGCAAGCATGTAATATGCATCCCGAAACATCTTAAGATCCATGGTGGAGCGCTGAAACTGGCTAAGGGCCCAATCCTACCCAACTTTCCAACACTGATACAGCCTTGCATCAACTGATGCAGCGTGTGCGCTGCACCCTGTGGGGGAAGCAGCAATCATGGAGGTTTCCACGAGGTAAGGGAATGTTTGTTCCCTCATCTCGGGACTGCGTTGCAGCTGCATCAGAGTTGGAAAGTTGGGCGCAAAGACTCCCTTGTACGTGACCCGCCCAGTTCTTGTCAATTCTAAACGTCAGTGGAATACTGTTGTGCCTGGAAAGCCACGTGAAGTGTGACATGACAGTAACTGGCAGCGTCCTGTCAATCAGTTCTTGTAACTAATTCAACTTACGTACCCGTAGGAAAATATGCGGGTTGCTTTCCATCTAGTCATCAGTGCTGCAAACAGACCCATCACTAAAGCTGAACAGTCAAAAAGCATGTGAAATCCATCTGAGATTAAACCAAGACTATTGGTCCACACTCCATAAAACAGTTCCACAAAAGTAAATGCCTAAAACAAAAACAATCACATTTTATTATGTTCCTGATTATTAAATATAAAATTGTTATAAAAGCATGTGGTCAACTAAGGTTGAACCCCTCATTTCATGTTTATTGAAGGGATTCATTGGAGGATAACAAAAACAGCAAGCATTCATATACTACTCAGTTATCATAAGCAGAAAATTGTGTTCTGAATAAATTATCATAAATGTCTATTATGTGAAATATTCTCAGGTGGAGAACAATGATTTAGCATCAATTTCTATGTACTGAAAAGTGTTAAACATGAGAGCGTGAGAAAGTCTGTTCCAACTTTGGCTGTAAGTAGAACCCTTTTTTCCTAATTCTCCACTTCTTTCTGACCTTTCCAGGCACACGGCACGCCCCCCACCTGTCTCCCCCGGCGAGCAGGCACCCCTCGAGGCCAGGGCAGCTGCAGAACGAAACGGGCGGGCAGCCAATCACAGCGAAGCCCTGTGTAAGTCCCTCCCAGCGTTCCGGTAGTTCATTTGCAGATTACGACGCTGACTACAAGGTCCTGGCTGCTGGCAGTACAAAAGTGCCGAGCAGCACAGGGGCGTGGATAGCAGGAGGTCATGGGGGAGGGGTTTCTGAGTGGGAGGAAGGGTGGCATGGGGAGGGACAGGCCAGGGAGGGGAGTAAGAACAGTGGAGGACACTGCTGGATTCTAACCCATTTCAGGCTTGAAAGCCCAATACAAGGATTGTCCAGTCTGAGTCTGCAATTTAGCAGGCACAGTTCTGAGAAGCTCCATTGTGGAGGCTAAGCCTTTGCTTGGGGAAAAAGGGACACATGTCCCCTTCCTGTGAGGAGAGCTCCGGGGGCTTCCTGCAGGATACAACAGTAGCCATTTCGGCGCCACTGTTCCTCTGGCTGCCAGGAAGCATAGGACTGGACTGTAAGACTAGTTTGAATCTTGTCAACTGGTTTTTAATTTGCTATTTACACTGTCTTGCACCCATAAGTGTTCAAAAATTATTAGAAACCTTAAAAACTGCCAGACCACAATGTCTTGCTTTTTACCCATAGGGAGGGTGGAATCTCTTTCTCTGAATCCTTCAAAAAAAATGCACAAGAGATGCCTGTATAAGCATCCAGGAACTGAAGGACTGAAGATGAGTTGTGAAGCTGTTTCAACCATGGTTTTACATCTGAACAAGGTTATTTGATCTTAAAACTAAGTTTACCCTAAAATGGGCAGACTATAATTTAATCAAAGTTTTTGAAAAGCATGCTTACCAGATTTAGGCAAAGAAAATAGAAGATCTGCCTTGAGTCAGCCTCCTCAAGGATTTGTTTCAGTGATTCTTTAATAAACCGAGGTAAAGACTGAGAGCTGTGTTGCAAAGCATCACCCATAAAATTGTACAGTGGTATTCCTTCAGGAGAATAGCCGATAAGAGTGCCTGTCTGCCCTCTTCGCGTCGGAGAGGAGAGGATATTGGCAGCTAAAGAGATATTTTAAAATGTGAACAACAATATTATTTGAAGAAACTGAATAAGAACAAAGAAACTCATCTACAAATTAAAACATTTCTATATACATTTAGAACAGCCTGTAGAGGCCTTATAACACAGCTTTTATTTCACACTGCACTTAACTGGTTTATCACTCAAAGCACTCAACAGGAATATATTTCTTATACTGTTTTTGTACAAGGACCAAGATACTTTGTGTGCTAAATGCTCGAGGAGCTGGTTAACCACCAATATGCATTTTTAACCATTACTGATAATTCACACTTTCTGAAAAAGGAGGGCAACTGTCTTTGGTTCTATGGTCAAATCAATTTAACCCCATGGGCCTCAAGCTCATTTTGATCCAGCCTCAATCCTCCGACCACATTAACTAGGAGTGAGACTTGCGAAGAGGAGGTCTCAAACAGCTTCACGGAGGCAGGCAGGCTGACTGGCCACAAGCAGAGCCAGACATTATTTCATTTTCCAAGGAAAAGCAAGACTTTTCTACGGCTGGTGATATTTTTCCAAGCAATTCAATAAGTGAGAGTGGACCAGTGGTAACTATGTGTGCAAAGGAGTATGCACCAGTCTGAAACTAAAAAACCCTTAATGTAGCCCACTGACCAATTTAACATGCTGCAGTACAATCCTGCCACCAAAAACTGTTCACTGTCCTGACCTGGCGCCCATTCAATCTGCTGTATCATAGCATGCTGAATTTTTTTTCCCATCAGTGTACAAAAAAGTCATTAATAATATGCTACCACGCTTAGACGTACACAAAATAAAGAAAATGGCACTGACTACCACTCCTCCAGAAATAACATGCTCGGTAGACTCCTGGTGCGCTGGCTTGCTCATTGCTCGGAGCTGGTCTGTTATTGGATGTGTCCAAAAGTTGCCAAACAGCAGAGCACTAATGAAAATGAGAAAGGATCCGTAACGGGCACCCTTTGAGACCTCCATCTTGATGGAACACACAGAGTCGACATAGAAGTCCAAAACCACGACGAAAAAGATAACTGCTGTGAAGGGCATGATGAGAGAAGACCAGGACTCGACTTTACTCTGCAACCAAAAAGATTCAAACATTTAACATAACAGCAAAACAGATGTGTATTCATGGTAAAAACACTACAATACTATATAGTATTCATTAATGAATATGCATCCACATAATGCATCAATGTATTTTAAATGTACAATGTAAAAGTGTACATTTAACAACTGATGCACAATAAATCCACACTAACAGCTAACAGACTAACAGCTCAACCTTAACTAGGCTGCCCGTGCTGCAATATAGTGGCACTGACATAGCGCTGCAAGGACAGAGAGAGAAGTCTCCTCAAGGCAAAGGAGCATTTGTTCCCTTACACCCTGTTGAGCCCCAGCAGCCTCTAGGAGTCTACTGGGAACCACGGCAGTACAATCACTGGCGCAGAACCAAGTACAGGGTGACCAGATACAATGGAGGACAGAGTGCCTATTCCTTTTAACCATTGTACAAGAGGGAATTTTGGCGGGTGCAGGTTTTTTATTCCTTCCATGTTGACTGCACCTGCCAAAATTCCCTCTTCTATACAATGGATAAAAGGAATAGGCACTCTGTCCTCCATTGAATCTGATCACTCTGCCCACCTGGGACAGTGTTTAGGATGTGTAAGAGGCCTCCTCTGCTGTCCCCAGCACCCTGCCAGGCCTAAACCACCCTCCTCCCCTCCCTGAAACATCCCCTCTCTGCCCTCAACCGCCTTGTCAGTGTTGTCTAACCCAGATCAGTGCAGGCAGCAATAGCCTCCACACAGTCACAACAGACTTTGCGACACATTTGCAACAGTGTGTGTGACCATCCCATCAGCAGAAGCTGGCCTAGGATTGGGCGGCAAGTGTATGTGTATCCTGAGTATGCACCCTTGCCTAAGAACTCAGGAAGTGCCATGCTGATTCAGATAAAGATCCAACTGGTCCAGCATTATTCGCCACAAGCTCAGCAAGCTTTTACTGGGTTCGTGGTCTGAAAACATATAATCTACCTTGGCCATTTTGGCTATACCTTACAGTGGAACAGAGGATAGATTAAATTTTTTTCAGGGTTTAAGACAGATTGTTAGTTTTTCTGTGCTTTGGGAACTTGTTATAGTAGAAATGCAATTTATAAAGAAACAGAAAGGCAATTTAAACAACATATGCATTTTTACCAGTGAAAAATGAAAAAGGACATTTTCAAAATTTTTAGCTGCACATATATACTATGCAGGACTGTAGTTTAATCTAGGAGAGATTTTAGATTTGATTTGTAAATGTAGTTGTCAAAAAGTCCTGTTTGTTTCTCAGCACTTATTATGCTATTTACCTCTGTTGTCAGCGACAAAACAACCACCCAGGGGCACAAGAGGAGGACAGAAACAAGATGCGACAAAGCTTGAAGGCGTTTGGCTCCACCTACATCTACAGAAAGCTTGCGGGAAGCCGTATGGAAACCAACTTTACAACACAGTGCTAATACAAGCAAAATTACTCCACCCTGCAAAACAAAAGAAAAGAAGACATTCTTACCCAATACTTAAAAATCCAATATTTCAAAACTCCTTTCAACAATATGCATGAGGCCTCATAATGAGTAATTTTTATTTTTTTCCTGTTGTTCTTGTCACAGAAGATACGTGGACAGAAACATTTCTTCAATCCGCATGTCATAAATGGCAACTTTGGAAACTGGAACCCAATAAATCAGTGTTATTCAAACTGTGGGTCAGGACCCACTTGGTGGGTCGCAACCTGATGTCAGGTGGGCCGTGGAAAACTGGGAGCGGCAATCTACGAAACTGTAGACTTTATTCTTGTTATATTCCTTTTGTGAATGTTAACAGTTTGAATTTTCAAGTGAGGTTTTTTTTTAATTTTGTTTTTAGTTCAGTGCTTTTACGTTTTAAAGGTAAAGGTTTCCCCACGACCGAATGGTCTAGTCGTGACTGACTGTAGGGGGCGGTGCTCATCTCCGTCAAGCCTGTAGAGCTGGCGTTTTGTCCAAGGACAAGCTTCCGTGGTCATGTGGTTGGCATGACTATACGCCGTAGCGCACGGAACACCGTTCCCTTCCCACCAAAGTGGTCCCTATTTATCTACTTGCATTTAGGTGCTTTCGAACTGCTAGGTTAGTAGGAGCTGGGACAAGCAACGGGAGCACACTCCGTTGTGCAGTCTTGAACTCCCAACCTTCTGGTCGGAATGCCCAGCAACAGCGGTTTTTAACCCACTGCGCCACCACGTCCCTTTTTACGTTTTACAATTCTATTATGTCACAGTGACAGCATTTCCTGCTTGATGATGTCACTTCCTGCCACAACATCACTTTCAGGTTAATGACATCAGTTCCGGAGAGTCCTGACATGAATGGCGTTCTAAAATGTGGATCCTGGTCTGAAAAGTTTGAATACCACTGCAATAAATAAAATTAACTGTTTATGCCAGCGATTTCAGCCTTTTTCATCTCATGGCACACTGACAAGGTGCTAAACTTGCCAAAGCACACTATCAACGTTTTCACCATTGACGAGGCACGCTGCACTGCTGGTGTGGGGCTCACATCCCCCAATGACCCTAATAAGAAATGACCCTTACCCAAACTCCCGTGGCACACCTGTAGACGATTCGTGGCACACCAATGTGCCATGGCACACTGTTTCAAAATGGCTGGTTTATGCTATTGAAATTACAAATACATTCCTTTTCCTTAGACTCAAGTTCTCTTCTCCCTAATTCATTGCAATTATCACAAAAATATAGGATGAGCTGCTGCAAACCGAAGATAACTAGCTTAAAAATACCTTTTACTGGGTAATACAATAGCAAACTGGTATGACTGTCACAATCCTAGTCAACTTTCCAGCACTGACATAGCTGTGCCAATGGGGCATATTCTGCAGTGGAGCGGTAGCCATGGAGCCTCTGCAAGTACGGGAATGTTTGTTCCCTTGCCTCAGAGCTACATTGCCCTTACTCTGGTGCTGAAAAATTGATTAGGATTGCACTTGCAAGAATTTCTGCGTTGTCCTATATTAAATTTGTTTATTTTCTGTCTGTTTTAGTATACTTTAAGAGTTAGGCTATAGAGGGCAAAACATATCCACAACTCATTCTTGTCATTTTTAAAAATTTTCTATCACTATATCAGCAATTTTATTTCACAAGTTTGATCGCAAGAGTTAGATTGGTAGTGAATTGAAAATTATAAAATGTAGAGACAGTTATTTGTCACAATTTTATACTGCCCTTCGTCCAAGGAGCTCAAGGTGATGTACATACTTCCCTTTCTTTTGTCCTCACAACATCCCTGTCAAGGTAGATTAGGCTGAGATAGTGACTGGCCCAAGGGTACCCTGGAAGCTTCATGGCTGAGTGGAGATTTGAACCTGGATCTTCCAGGTCTAAGTCCAACTACTGAACCACTATACCACCATCTTATGAGTGTCACAGTTCATTCTTTAATCAATGAGCAAATTATTGATTTTGAAAAACTGTGTATGGAAAAGAACTGAGGATGGTGAAAAGGCAGCCTTTGAAGCGCTGCCCATTAGTAGATGCAAAATTAATAAATCGTTAAAATATGATATAAAAACTCTGATGCTTGATAGGTTTGATAGATTTAAATTTTTACTTGCTTTAGGGCACAAGCCTAACCTGGGGTTATGCTGACACAGTCAGGCCAGCAAAGTTTGGCTGGCACAAGGGCCACCGTGAAGCATGTTTGGACCACTTTAGGAATCAGGGAGGATGGCACACGTCTGTGTGCTGGCCTATCTGACTCCGAGAGTGGTCCAAACATGCTTTACAGTGTCCCTGGTGCCAGCCAAACTTTGCTGGCCTAACTGTGCCAGCCTAACTCCAGGTTATGACTATGCTCTTAATTATTTGTATTGTTCCCAAGTGTAGTAAGTGTGAGTTGGTTCACATGACTGATGAACTATGGTTAGTTAGCATCAAGAATATGAAGTTGCCAAACGCACGAGTGCATTTTCCACAAGGACATAAATGTCACAGTTTCATGCTGGGGTTGAGGGGAAAATGCACAGGCTCATTAGGCTTAAGGTTATGTTCCTGATCCTAACAACTATGGTTAGTGGATTGACTTGGATGTCCTTAGAACAATACCTTGTCTCCACAAAACAGATATGCAGGTGTGCATATCTAAAACACACCAATAAAATAAATAAGTTAAAATTGCAAAATTGAAAGTCATTTTAAAAACTGTATTATTGCCACATGCTACCAGTGTAAGAATCCAGTGAAGTTGCTAGTATCATGTACCATGCATTTCAAAAACTTAGGCTGCAATCCTATCCACATTTACCCAGGAGTAAGTCTCATTGACTATAATGGGGATTACTTCTGAGTAAACATGCATAGATCGGGCTCAACCGTATATTTTAAGAAGCACTTACCTTGTGATCTGCAACTCCTAAGAAAGCAATGATTGTGTAGAGCATATGGGTTAGAGCACTGTCATGGTGTCCTTCAGCTAACGAACTTAATGGTCAGGAAAATACTGTAGTGGAATCCTATCCCTATCTCCAATCACAGTCAGGTAAAAATAGCACTACATCTCTAGGTTCTGCTTTCTTGAAGAAACTAAACAAGCAATATAAGGAAAGAACAGCAGATTTAAAGGTTGCAACCCTAGCAATGCTTTCATGGGAGGAAGACCCACTGAGCACAGCATAACCTGCTTCTGAGAAAACATCCGTAGGACTGTGCTGTAAGAGGACCAGCTGATCAGTATAAATATCATGGAATACACTTCACTGGAAACACTACCTGCTAAAGATGCTCATCTAAGTGGGATGTAGGATGAGGCTGACTGAAGGAGTAGAATGTAAGACCAGACACCACCACCACACCAGTGCTACACTACAGAAAAGACTTTAGTGCAACTTGAAACAATTTTTTTCTTTATTTTTGGACAACTTGGTTGGCAATATTTTCTCCTTCATTTAGAAAAATCTATCCTCACAGCTCAATTCTCCCTGCAATACATTAGTCGTCCGCTGGTTTAAATTTCCCATGGCATATTTCTAGGCACAGCTTGTGCAGTCCCAGGACAACAGCACTTAAAGCCAATCTGCACAGAAGATGGGATAAAATTATACTACAGTACTTCAATTTAAAAAAAATGGGAGAACATGCATGGATAATATTGTGTTACGGCTATGACTGTGACATGGTTGAATATATGCAGGGCATATTCTTGCACCTTCTTGTTTCCAATTTTTGGTGGGTCACAAAACTGACAAAGCAGATTAGGTTATGTGAATCAAAGATTAAACAAGCTGCTACTACGGGGAGGGGGAGCATTGCTCCACAATCACCATTACAGGCATTCCCCTTGGCATTCATAAGTCACGCAGCAGTCTTTAGGCACATCTACACATGAGTTGGCAACCGTGCCTCAGCTCTTATGTTAAGAGGAACCGTTCTTGTGTTAAGCACAGGAGAAATGCTAGGCCACCAGAATGTTCCCAGTCCAATGAATATGGAGCTCAATAACTCTCCAGAAGAGAGTTTGGGGCGGTCCCCCCCCCCAGTAGATAAAGGACAAAAACAGAGGCATGAGCCACTGGTAAAGTGAAACACTTTTTCAGTTCGGGAAACTAAGTGGGTCCTGACTAAGCGTTATTTTAAAAAGTGGGTCCCAGTGCTAAAAAGTCTGGGCACCGCTGATCTAGCTTAAGCAGCTACAACAAAATCAGTTTTATTTCTCACATATCAGAAAGGATACGATGCTCTGCAATCTTGGCCATGAGGTCATCATTATCAAAAAGCAAGAGACAGACCACGGCTATAATGAAAAAGGCCACACCTCTTGTCTGAAAAGCAAAAAGGAAAAAGAAAAAAGACACCAACAGAAAAGTCTCAAACACAAATATTCAAAATAGCGCAAAAACAACAGAGATATGCCAGGAACACCCAATCAAAAAACATTTAATACATTTCTAAAAACAGGAAATGGAGGGAGTAAGAAGAGGGGAGCAAAAAATAATTACATGTCATGATGCTTGCTAAGCCGAGTATAATGCACTGTATGTGAATTATTTGGTCTGAAAAGAGTTCCTAGAATATCTCTGTCATAAATCCTAAATATGATTTCTTCACTAAAAATGTAAATTTGGCACAAAAAGAGTACTTATAAAGTATATGATCTCATTTTAAAGAAGTAGCGTGATCGCTTATTTTATACTGAACATTGGTTATATATTTTCATAAAATAAATGGATACCTTTGCTGGTCCTCCTCCTGAATTTGTGAACAGTACAGTAAGTAGTGAAATTACAACAATATCACTGTGCTCAAAAAGCAAAATAGTTCTGCAAAACAAAGATACAAATTCTCATTTTAACATGCCTACTTACAACAGATAATAAATTGAAATAATTTGACAGGATACAGACTGGGCTGTGTAGGTGCTTGTTAGCTACAACTCCAATGCACAATGACTGACTCAATCATCAGACTAAAACATGCAGATCCTAGCTACATTGCCCTGTGCTGATGCATCAATCCAGGGTTTGACCAAAAGATTCTTATAGCTGTATGACAAAGGGAAGAAATGAAAGTTGGGATAGAGCATTTTGAGAGCTATTGCCCTAAACGATGAGCTATTTTGAATTTTGTGTTAAGAATAATGTATACTCATCCTTTTACCTGATACTGTAAAATGCAGGTTTTTACTGATAACAGAAGTGAGAAATGTAAAATGGAAGAAGGCCCTTCAACATGTATTTACCCCAAACCACAAAACTGGCCATCAGCTAGAGGTCCTGCCACAAGGCACTCTATTTCAGAGCGCAATCCTAACCTGGAATTTGCCACAGTTAGGCCAGCAAAGTTTGGCCGGAACCAGGGACACTGTAAAGCGTGTTTGGACCACTCTCCAAACATATCAGGGAGGATGGTACACATCAGTGTGCTGGCCTCTCTGACTCAGAGAGTGGTCCAAACATACTTTACAGTGTCTCACGTACCAGTCAAACTTTGCTGGCCTGACAGTGCCGGCCTAACTCCAGGTTAGGATTGTGCTCTCAATGGCACACAATGTGTGCAGACACAGCATTTTATCCCCTTTGATGAGCAAGTATTCCAGAACTTTGCTGCAGCTTCTTCCATGAATGGAAGGGTTATGAGTTATGCTCATGCAAAAGGACCACACTCTTCAGTTCATGGAAGAATCTTTCAAAGAAGGCGCACAATTGCACCACAATTGTAAATCCAAAGATCTGGATGGTATTATGTAACCTGATTTGTACATGCAGTTGTCAAGTACAATTTCAAAGTTATATCTTTACCTTAAAGGTCCACATAAGGTGAGGCCAAAAAACCACAAGAGTGAAATTATGCAGCCAACAACAGCATGTTTAATTATTTTGATCCACTGAAAGAAAAAATAATAATATTAAGATGCTGGAACCAAAATTTGAATTCCAAATCAATTTTATAGAAGAGAATGCATAAAAAATATCTATTCCTATGTAAGAAAACTGGTATGGTATGGCATTGTCCGCACAAAACCATACAGGCAATGGAACATGTATATTGATATAATACTGTTTCAGAGCGGAGCAGTAGATTTTACTATAGGACACGTCTTTCCCCCCAGAAATGACTGATATATTTATACCTAAACCTACACACTATTGTGATAAAAGCACAAAATGCTCCCACAGAAGTTCTATGGGCACAACATTAACTGGATATAACCACCAAAACCCTACCAAATTAAAGGAACATTAGTTATCTTGCACAGCTGGAATATATTTCAATATGCCTCTGGTCCCTCAATTAACAATGTTTTCCATTCTCAGAAAAGAAGTTTTAGCTTTAAAGTGTATATTTGGAGGGGAAAAAACCAAGCTATCCATATAAAAATACTATTTACAATTGCACTTACTGGCAGTTAATGGGACGTGGTGGTGCTGCGGGCTAAACCGCCAAGCTGTTGACTGGAAGGTTGACAGTTCGGGACCATGCAACGGAGTGAGCGCCCATTGCTTGTTCCAGCTCCTGCCAACCTAGCAGTTCAAAAATGTGAGTAGATAAATAGGTACCACTTTGGTGGGAAGGTAACGGTGCACCTTGGTGTACAGTCATGCAGGCCACATGACCACGGAAGCTTGTCCTAGGACAAACACCGGCTCTTTGGCTTAGAAACGGAGATGAGCACCGTCCCCTACAGTCATTCACGACTAGACCATTCGGTCGTGGGGAAACCTTTACCTTACTGGCAGCAGTGGTTCTACTCACCTGATGTTTGGTTACAGCCTTCCCAGAAGAAAATGGTTTTTGAAACAAAATCATAAAAAATGCAGACCTATTCAAAAGAGAGATTTCTTTTAGATGAGAGATAAAATTACAATTTTGAAAAAAAAAATATATTTTCTTTTTCAGGCCAATACTACCTATGTGTTTTAAAATTACCCTTCTCTAAAAATCGGCATATTTGGATCTCAATTTTACAAACAAGCCAACCCTCAACCATTAGTTCTGAATGCATGCACTAAAGACAATTTACGAATTACCATGTTTCTTCCATGAAAATCGTTAGGTATATGGACTAATGTGAAACGTTATATACTTATGTCTTCTGCTCTGTATCCATGCTGTGGAACTAATCTGAATCATGGATTCACAGTGCGTGTAGTGTGTACATCAAGTGCACATACACCTCCTCAAACCTGTGTGTATACTCAAGACAGCCTTTTAAGTTGCCTCCATGTGAATAACCACAACCCTCCCCTCCGATTCCAGTATCCGGGGGTGGGGGCGGCCCTGGAACAGATCCCCTTCGGATACCAAGGGCCCACTGTATAACACTAATCACAGCTCCAAAAAGGAAGGAAGGGGAAGAGAACTAGGAGCACTCCTAAACAATGATCATGCACTGTGCCTTTGTCATCAACAGCAAGTCTAGGATAACAACACACAAGTTGCTTCCGAACACATCTCAAAATAAAGGGCTGAAAAATACTGTAGACTACTCAAACAACAATCAACTTACCCAAGTTTTATTATGAAGATAAACTGTACAAGGTGGACTACTTTCAGGAGGTCATAGGATTCAAATAATCCTAAAGCCTTTAAAAACTTAGTTAAGCACAGTAATACAATGTATTTTGTCAGCCTAGAAAAAAAAAGGAAAGTGAGTATGAAATACTAGTACATTTTAAAATAAGGATGTATAACATAATAACATAATGTAATAGGGACAGATTATCAAAAATCTACCTTTCAGAGTACTAAGTACTTAGTGAACTAAGAACATATCCAGTGCCCCAGGACTACTAATTATGGCATTTCCCTTTTCTCTGATGGACAAATGGTCCCTGGTATAAGATGGTATCTGGTCTATAGTATCAAATAGTGGGTAAAGAATATGATTTATGAAACATTGTAGGCAGATGTGTCTGTTAACTTTAGAAAGCATTCTAAGTCAGAAATACCCTGAAAATAGTTGGGTTACTTTTCATCTAGCAAAACAGGACTGTGATGTGTTGGTAGGGATGTAATTCAGGATGTAATTCACATTTAGCGCACTAAGAACTCAATCGTATGCGTATCTACTCAAAAGTTAGTCCCATTATAAAGGGGGCTTACTCGAAGTGTGGATAGGATTGCAGCCTCAATGTTTCCTGCTCCAGGGTGCCTTAGCACAAAAACAGTATCACAGGATGGGTTTTAATTAGCAATGCTGATAGCTAGCTAGCCAGCCTTCCCATCAGCATACATCCATATGATTCAGGAAGGTTCCTTATCAAAAAGGATTGGCACTCACATACTAAAATGAGTGGGTGAAACAACAAGTTGGACTGATTTAAAATCTGTGGTGCAATTCACAAGTAGGGTATAAGACACTGATGTGCACAATCTATAAAGAACACTATGCAATTTTTGTACTCTGAAAAATTTGCAATTTTGTGGAGTTTTAAGAGTTGCAGACTACGGATGGTTAAGAGTGAATGAAACACAGAGCCGCACAAGATTGGCATGCTTAAATACATCTACCTGCATCAAGTTTCTGAATAGCTCAACACAAGGCCAAATCCTATCCAATTTTCCAGTGCTGGTGCAGATATGCCACAAGGGCATATCCTGCATCTTGCAGTGGGGAGACAGTCATGGAGGCCTCATCCATGTAAGGGAACATTTGTTCCCTTACCTCAGGGCTGTATTGCGGCTGCACTGCTGCCGGAAAATTGGATTGCATTGGGCCCACAGTTGGTCAAGCTTCTACACATGTCATGCAACTCTTGCAGGTAGATCACTGCACATAATAATCCTAGCGAGATGAAAATTACTGGCACACATTGGCTATGGCTTTCTGGGGAGTGTGATCATGCAGCAATTCTCACATTAGCAAGAAGCTCATCTACTATGTAGAAAATGACAGAACTTCTGCACTGAAACTCAGTAACATGTGCAGTGGGCCTAAGAGCTGCACAGAAGGAAGACTTTGAAATCATTAGCACAAATCCTATATTGTCTACTCGGAAATGCCAGTGTGTCAAATGGGGGCTTACTCCATAAGAACATAAGAAGAGCCCTGCTTCATCGGGCCAAAGGCCCATCTCGTCCAGCTTCCTGTATCTCACAGCGGCCCACCGGGTGCCCCAGGGAGGCATGAGACAACAAGATGCTTGTATCCCGTTGCCACTTCCGGTAATGTGTGTACAGAATTGCAGCCCAAGTCTCATAAGTTCATTTGTTTGCCATGTCAACTACTTGGAGAACGTTTTTTCTGTTGAAAAAACATATAAATCTTTGAAATAATAAGTTGGCTCTGACAGATTTCCCCTATATATCTATTGCGATACAGGATACTCCTCCAGATCTGGAAGTGGCAACAAGTTAAATTAACGAAAAGGGAAAGGTTCATGTATTAATTGTATACAAGGTGGAAATCTGGCAAGTGTCATTTGCTGTAAGAGTGCTATAGTGCAGGAAAAGAAGGTTCCTCCATTTGCCAAGTTTCCCTCTTCTGCGCAGCTATTAAAGCAATGAATTTCAGAAGATGCAGGCCATGTTAGTTTCTTGA
Source organism: Lerista edwardsae (assembly GCA_029204185.1). Classification (NCBI taxonomy): domain Eukaryota; kingdom Metazoa; phylum Chordata; class Lepidosauria; order Squamata; family Scincidae; genus Lerista; species Lerista edwardsae. Next base: position 54,412,468 of record JAJKFI010000001.1, read on the forward strand.
AGTAAAAAGAGCAGAGCTCTGTAGCAGCTTAAAGGCTTACCACAATCTGCCAGAACCCGGAAGCATTGTCCAACTCACAGGTACCCTGGTCTGCAAAAGCTCGTGCCCCACCCCCAACAAGGTTCCTCTGCAAGATGTCATTGGATGATTATAGTCCAGTGTATACATCTTAGCATGCACATGACTGACTTAAAGAGGCCACGGCACTTAGGGCCACAGCACTTAGGACCCTAGCCTTTGTCACTTTTGCTGCAAGAGACAAACAAGACCGTCCTCTTCTAAGAGGACCACTAGATCAAGCCAAAGGATCACCTAGTCTAGCTTCTAATCCACCAGATGCCTATGGAGCACACAAGACAACAAGATGCCTGCATCCTGTTGCCACTCCCTTGCACCTGGCATTCTAAGGTACCTTCTTCTAAAACCAGGAGGTTGCACATACCCATCATGGCTTGCAACCTGTGATGGATTTTTCCTCTAGAAATCCGGCCAATCCCCTTTTAGAAGCATCTGGGCCAGATAAGATGCCATCACCACATCCTGTGACAAGGAGTTCCACAGGTTAATTGCCCGCTGTGTAAAAAAAAGAGTATTTTCTTCTATCTGTTCTAACCCTCCCATTTTAGTGGATGTCTCCTGGATGGAATAAAACCGCTCTGCCGTGCGGGAGGGGGGGCGCACTTGCTCCTTCGAACATCCTGCCTGGCAGCCCTATTCCACGGCAGGGGTGGGGTGGGGAGAAAGGGCAGCAGCAGGCGGCACCTGGCCATTGACAACCAAGGCGGATTGGCTGCCCAGTGCTTCTCTCCCCTCGCCAGCCCATATGCAGCAGGGACTCGGGGGCAGCGGGAAGAGGCTCCTTCCAGTTCCCCGGGGCTCAGCCTCCCTCCACGGGCAGTTACCGGGCGCTGGGCACGTCCACCGGCCCCAGCCGCCCGCCCCCGGCCAGGGCCGCGTCGCTCCCGCCGAACTTCTCCTCCATCGCCGGGTCTCCGGCCGGGCTCCCTCAGCCGCCGTCGCCGCCACCGCCCCCAGCGCGGGGCTTCCTCATCCTCCACGCGACGAGGGCCGGGCCGAGGAAGAGGCGAGATCCCCAGGCAGGCCTCGGCCCGCAGCGGAACAGGAAGAGGCCGGCCGAGCGCCGCGCCGCTAGAGCCACGTCCTCGCTTGCCGACGGAACCGCTCATTGCGGTGGTGGTAGAGAGAGGGGGGGATGGTGACAGGAGAACAAGGGTTTGCTCTCCCCCTGCCCAAATGGATTCGCCCAGGCAGCTAGCTTTAAAAAAAAACACGGTGGCAGCGCCATCTATCGGATTCAACGTGGTGCTGCAAGAAGCCGACGGGTCCGTTCCTCCAACTCTCATGGAATTCAGTGGGACTTACTTACACACCAAGAAAGAAGTGTGTGGGGTTCTTAAGAGCCGGATCCTATGCATGCACGTTTACTCGGAAATCAGCCCCACTCACATCGATCTCCATGGGATTTACGTTTACTCGAAAGCAAGAGCCCCTCAAATGCATGCCACCTATTCAGTAGTCCTAAATCACTGTGTATGTAGAACTGCAAGCCAGGCGTTTTTCCCCGACGGCTCTGTACTGCTGAGTCCAGCCTCCGAGCGCTCCAGACTAAAGAACGAGTGTAATTTCACACCTTGCAACCCAGACCCTCCGGGGAGACTCGTCGTGTGAAATTACATTCGATCTCGCCCCATGATCTCATCTGACCCGACCCGCGCTCGGGTCGTCGTGGCTATCTATGCTATGCAGTGGCCTGACCTGGTTTGGCAGGAGCCAATTTCTTGGGCAGTTCTAGCAGTCCTGAAAGGCGAGACGGGAACGACTCACACCTGCCTCCATTAGTGCAGACATTTCACTAGACATCTGGGGCAAAGGGTGGAGGACATTTAACACCTGTTGTCCAAGCCAGCTTCCGCCCCCTGATTAAGCCGCAGTACACTAATTGGAACACGTGGGCAAGAGAGGACTATCCCGACATGCTGACCTAACGTCGCTTGGTGTATCCTGTAATGTGCTTTAAAGTCGATTATCCTGTAATGTGCTAGTCATAGATCCCCAGACGATAGGGGAGGAAGCCCAAATCCTATCTCTTTAGGGGAGCCAAGGCAGAGCATGTTTGTCTGAAGGAACGGTTGCCGCTTTCCTGGTTGGCTGTGCTTCTAACAGGCAGAAATTCAATCAGTGGAGCATTTCCATCTCAGCAGGAAATAGCCTCACCTGTTGAATTTCTGTTTACCATACAATTGTTAAAGGCAAAGAGTCTCTACCAACCTTTCAGAAAAAGAGTTGCCATTCCACCTGGGAAGGGGTCTATTCTTTCTTGCTTCCCCCCACCCCCATAAAGGGTTAGACAGTGAGGAAACCGACTGTATATGCTCAATTGTGCCTACAATATTGCCTTAGGAGTCCTGTTGAACTTCAAGGGAAGATTGGAGGATTGGTGATCTGTCTCACTCATTTTGCTAGCTGTGATGCTGCTGAACTTTGACTACTGATTTAGATGCAACACAGGGGATGATAACAGATTTGTTGAACAGGGTGAGACACAGTTCTATGGAAAGGCTCTTTGTGCAGGCATGTGGTTGGGTTTCTCATAGGCCAAGGGGTGTGGGAGAGAGTCTGGGCTGTGTTTACAGGAACAGTGCACAGAATGCTCATTGTGTCTGGATGCAATACAGAATTACGTTAATTTGTGTGCAAGGAACTGTGTTCCTTCAGGGATTGTGGAACAGCACAATCCATATTCTTACTGTGCCGGAGTCAGTTTTCAGATATTTTCTATGGATGTGCAACAAGGTAGCTACGGGCTAAATCTGCTTTGGTTTATGATAATTGGGTAGTATACACAAGCTCTCAGTTGCCGCATAACTCGGAACATCTGTCTACCACATCTGGATATTCAGTGGTGCTCAGGGTAGTGTTTGTGCAGTTACTGTATCTTTGCAGCAGCCCTGTTAGGTTGCATGAGAGCAAGTGGATCAAGGTGTTTTGGTGAGCTTAGTGTTTCTCTATCTCAACAGCATGTTGATTTTAATATTCATAATGCACTGTTTTGATTTTATGTGACTTGTGAGGTGGAAGGGAAAAACCAAAATCTTACTGTAGTTTTTCTACTGTGCCGTTCAAAATCTGTCATTCAGCTTGGCACATGGACTGGTTTATAAAGCAGGACTGATGAAGAGAAAATAGTAATAGTTTTAAAATACCTTTAAATTGTATTTTTTTTCAACCAAGCCTCCCTGATTAACATTTACATTTACATTACAAATGTTAATATATATATTTTTTTAAATATACTGCACATCAGAAGAGAGATTCAGGGCACAATCCTAACCAACTTTCCAGCACTGACATAGCTGTGCCAATGGGCCACGTGCTGCATCCTGCAGTGGAGTAGTAGTCACGGAGGCCTCCTCAAGGGAAGGGAATGTTTGTTCCCTCACCTCAGAGCTCCATTGCCCTTATCCAGGTGCTGGAAGGTTGCTTAGAATTGTGCCCTCATTCTCATTCAGGAGGCAGTGGTTCCCAAACTGGTGGGTTGTGACCCACCAGCCAGGAAAGCACTTCTCCCTGTCCTTTTAAGGGGCGGGTGGGGAGGAAGGCAGCAATGCAATCCCCAGGATCTCACTGCTGCCGGGGATGGGAGGGTTTTTTTACACTAACCAGCCTTCAGCACTGGGGTCCTGGAGGATGGCGGGGGTTGGGGAGCCCTGTGGAAATTTAGCCTTTTAACATGTTTAAAAGGAAAGATGGGCACTTCCTGTTTTTGTTGTGCAACCAGAAATACCCGTTCTTTCTTTTTCTTTTAAACGTATTTGGAGGCTTGGCGAGCCCTCTGCAGGGCTCTCCAGACCCCAAGGACCCTCCAGGATCCCAGTGCTGGAGGCTAGTGAGTGTAAGTAGCCCCCCATCCCCCAGCAGCAGCCCCCCATCCCCAGTGTAACCCCCCCATCCCCAGCAGCAGCATGATCCTGCACTATTCAATCAGTAGAGAGCCTGTTTGCCCTTGCCCACCCTGCCCTGATTGGGAGAACAAAGGCTTGGCACACTGCCTCTTGGTCCAGTTATGCATATACAAAAACTTTGCTTGTTGGGATGAAGGAGGAACTTGTGCCAGGGCCACCCCTTGCTAGCTGCCGGCAGTGCTGTCACTAGCCAATATCAAACTAGGAGAACTGAAGCTGCTAGGCGGGCATTGATTTTTTCCAGTGACTCAGGGCATGGATTTCAGCTTCTTTGAGCGGTACAATTGATAATCTATCACTCTGGATTACAAAGAAAAGGTCAGAGAGGGAGAGGGAGAGCACATCATTGCTTCTTTTTTTTTGCTGACCTTGCCCAGTTTTACATTCCCCCAAGCAGTGGACCACTTTCCTCCGTTTCACATTGTTGTGAATCAGGGGCTTTCCATTCCTGGAAGCCTAACCTCCACTTGTGAAAAATGAACGGAGCAGAGACCGATCCAACTTGGTCGCCTGCAAGGCTCGGCTTTCAAGTTTCACTTTGCGACAGCAGCTGCAGTGTTAGCATCTGAGTTTCTTGCTGAGATTGTGAACATTCTCCTTCCCCTCAGTGCTGTTCTTAGCCGCAGATGGATTTTGAATAGTGCAAATTTTATATCCAGAAGGGGGAGATGTTGCCAAACGGCAGGAGGAATATGTTGTGTCCTGAAAAATTGACCCCAAGAAGACACCTTTCTTAAGGCATAGAGGCACAAGGGTGACTCTGTTTGCTTACAGAATTTTGCCAACTACTGTACCTCTTTTTATAAGCATCCTTGACAATATAATGTACTAAATAAATATAAATCTAGTAAGTAAATGCTAAAAAAAAGTCCATAGCTGCTGCTTCAGAGGAGGTGTTTATGGCCTTGATCCACTGATTGTTAGTTTTATGTATATTGTGCTGCATGCAACTCAGAATGCATGCAACATAACAGCACAGTCCTATGCATGCTTACTTGGAAGTAAGTTCCACTGTGTTCAATGGCGTTTACTCCAGGAAAGTGTGCACAGAATTACATCCTAACAGCACACATCTAGCCAGGTTTACTCAAAAGTAAGTCTCACATTGTTCAATGGAGCTTACTCTCAGGTCAGGCTGGCTGCACTGGCTGTCAGCAGTGATGGGAGTGCAAAATTGCAAGAAAAGCGTCAAGATTGGTGAATAATGTGCAGAAGCTGGAGGTGTATCTTTATTTCTTTTAGAGGTTTTTATTCCACTTTTCAGCCTCCAGTGCAGCTCACACAAATTACACTGCACCATTTAATGATAAAAAAAATAAAATTATGATTATTTTTTTAAATTATTGCTGCTGATGCTTCTCTTCCTCCTCTTCACTAAACAGAAGGGGGGATACAGTCTAAGCTCTTGGAGAGGCAACAGCAGGTAGAGGTGGTGATGGTGGAGATAAAGAGGAAGGGAGCACAGCCCAGGCTGGAAGTGAGTGCCGTGGAGACAGACAAGTTGAAGCCCAAAGGCGAGGAGATCCTGCTTCCAGATTGCTCCATTCCATGGGTGCCTGCAGAATAAAACAAGCAGGAGGAAGAGCTGGGTGTGTGTGGGCCAGAGGGGTACAGTCAATCACCACTGGGAGACATCAGAAGCTTCTTGTGGTCTTTGTTACACTATGTGTGTCCTTGGAAGGCCTGCGTGGGTGGGATCCAATCTCTGCAATTGGTGCTGCCCAAAGGCAGTCTCAGCTGCCACAGCAAGTCAGATGACTGCAAGTTATGGAGGTAACAGAGACTGGGAAGTTTTTCCTGCCTTGGTTTGAGATCCTGCCCCAAGTAAATGGCTGAAGGTGCAATCCTAACCTGGAGTTAGGCCAGCACAGTTAGGCCAGCAAAGTTTTGCTTTGTATGTTTTAAAGTATGCTGTAAAATATGCTTTAACCACTCTCTCAGTCAGGGAGGATGGTGCACATCTGTGTGCTGGCCTCTCTGACTCCAAGAGTGGTCCATGCATACTTTACAGTCCTTTGTGACAGCCAAATTTTGCTAGCCTAACTGTGCCGGCCTAACTCCAGGTTAGGATTGTGCCCTTAGATTATGGAGAGAAACAAGGAATTCAGCCTGATAATTTGAGGAGATGAGCCCAGCTGGTCCTGTGTAAAAAAGAACCCTCAGAAGAAGAGGCTGTTGTGGAGGATCCCAGATCTGCTGAGTGACCCCAGGGACTAGTGAGAGTGGCTCAGAACCCAGGTCCAGAGCAAGCAACCCTTTCCACCCTTTGCCGCAACTGGGCTTTCCTTCTGCTCTTTATGGAGAGGCTAATCCTTGGTCACAGAGTAGCTGGTGAAAATTCATACTTCGGGGGTGTGGATGATGTGATTGCAGCCATTTGATGAAAGATATGGGCTGTAATCCTAGGCACACGTTCCTGTGAGTAAGCCCCATTGAACTCAATGGCACTTACTTCTGAGTAGACATGCTTGGGCTGTTGGTTAAGTTGTGATTTTGAAAAAGTTAGGATTTGGCCAGTTGGTGATAGGAGGATGCCCTTTCACTGTGTTGCAGCCCTGCTGTTGAAGTCAAATTTGTAAAGCCTCACCTTACCCATCTTAGTTAAACTTGTTAAGTTTATGAATTGCCTAAGACTGGGGAAAGGCTGGGAACATTCTGTGTGAGCAGCAAGAAGGAAAGGAGCCAAGAAACCTGAAGGACTCTGTGATGTTTATCTGCAAGCTTGCCTTTGTGTTGTTAACACAGCGATGCCCTGAAGAAGGCAGACAGTTAACCTGGTTTGTAGGAGGACTTTGGTGTGGGTAATGGGGAGATAACTTTGGAATCTGTGTCTAATTAATCTTGCCTGCTTTTTTATTTTCAGTCTTTTTGCTAACCTCTCTGTTGGTTTCTCTTACAAGCTGTGAGCCAGTTAAAAGTGGCCTGGAGAGCAGGCTTTTTGGGGGGGTAGGGTGGGGTGGGGAGCTGTGTAACAAGTAGGAAAACAGAAAGACTTGATCCATGCAAATAAGGCAAGGATCCCTTGAAACAAAAAGGGGGCAATGGCTGAAGTAGCCCACAGAAGACTCGTATTGGGTTTTATTCCTTAAAGAATTTACTAGATGGGTGTGATGTAAATCACAAATGTATTCCTTTAGCGTGTTGTTTTAAGATTAAGGGCACAATCCTAACCTGGAGGATTAACTGCTGGCACAGTTAGGCCAGCAAAGTTTGGCCAGCACCAGGGCCACCGTAAAGCGCACTTGGTCCAACCTCAGAGTCAGGGAGGATGGCACACATACATGTGCTGGCCTCTCTGACTCTGAGAGTGGTCCAAACATACTTTACAATGTCCCTTGTGCAGGGGCGTTTCTAGGGTGTGGCACGGGGTGGCACGAGCCATGGGCACCATCTTGCAGGGGAAGCCGTTCGCATGGCGCCCGCTCCCCCCAAAATGGCGCCCATGGCCCGCCCGCTCCCGCCCAGGCCCTGCGCAGCATTCTCCTCGCTCCGGCTGGCCTTAAAGAGCCAGCCGGAGCAAGGAGAATGCGCTGCCACCCGGCGCCCCCTCTCGTGCCGGCTCTTTAAGGCAAGAGCCGGCACGAGCGAACAGAACGCGGCCAGGGCGCGCGTTCTGTTCGCTCCGCAGCCATGGGCGCCACGGGCGCGTTCGCTGCGGAGTGAACAGAACACGGCGCCCCAGCCGCATTCTGTTTGCTGCCACGGGCCCTTTAAGGCCAACGGCAGCAAACAGAACGCGCCTCTTAGAAGGGGCGGGGCGCTATGTGACGTCATGACGTTGCGTGACGTCATGACGTTGCGTGCCCCTAGGGGCGCATTTTCATTGGGCGCCATGGGCGCCCTTTCAAACAGATTCGCCCCTCCCTTGTGCCAGCCAAACTGTGCTGTCCTAAATGCACCAGCCTAACTCCAGGCTAGGATTGCTCTCTAAGTATGCATCCCTTCTTTATGGCCTTGTATTAATTGAGCTACAGCCACCGGAAGGCCAGTTAAGGAAAAGACAGTTGACTAACAAAATTACTGGATATGTGGAGGCTGGCTGTTTGTCTGCCCTTCTTTCTCCCCCCCCCCCCCCCCGTTTTCGTCTGAGAGGCTAGAACATATGCAAAGGCTTTGCTTTGTATTTTTGGCCTGCTCGTTCTGCTGCTCCTGCCACAGTTTGCATGTGGGGTTTTCAAGTACAAAAATATGCCAGCGTGGAATAACCGATTGCAGGGAAGCACGCAGACGGCTACATTCCAGTGCCCTGGGTTCAGTTCTTAATACCTCCATTGAGTAACAGGATCTCCAGCAAGATGTAGAGAATTCTGAGGCTGCCATATGCTATTGGGAACTGCCCTCTCCCCACGCAAGCAAAAATAAAATAACGCCCACCCTCCAACCCTCAGCAGGCAGGGAAGAGGATGAATCTTAATAGACACACGTGCACCCCAAGTTATCTGTTACAGAACTTTCAGAAAAAAATGATTGGTGTTAATCTACATGCGCTGCTAATACTACATTGACAGTGCAATCCGGTTCATGTCTACCTGGACAGAAGTGACACTGAGAGCACAATCCAAACCTGGAATTAGGCCAGCAAAGTTTGACTGTCACAAGGGACACCATAAAGTATGTTTGGACCACTCTCAGAGTCAGACAGGCCAGCACACAGACATGTGTCACCCTCCTTGACTCCAAGGGTGGTCCAAACATACTTTATGGTGTCCCTTGTGCCAGTCAAACTTTGCTGGCCTAACTGTGCCGGCCTAACTCCAGGTTAGGATTGCGTCCTGAGTTTAGTGGGACTTTCTCCCAGTACATGGGAATCTGATTGCACTCAATAATGAGGCGGCTCAGGTGCCACCCTCAGGGCAATGTCACCACTAGGGACCAAAATTATTAAAATAACAGTTTTAAGGAATAATATGTGGTGGCGCTGCGGGTTAAATAGCTGAGCTGCGCTTGTTGACCGGAAGGTTGGCAGTTCGAGACTGCGTGACAGAGTGAGCTCCCGTTGCTTGTCCCAGTTCCTGCCAACCTAGCAGTTCGAAAGCACACAAAAATGCAAGCAGATTAATAGGTACTACTTCGGTGGGAAGGTAACGGCGTTCCGTGCGCTATGGCGTACAGTCATGCTGGCCAAATGACCATGGAAACTTGTCCTCAGGACAAACGCCGGCTCTTCGGCTTAGAAATGAAGTTGAACACCGCCCCCTGCTGTCGGTCACGACTAGACCATTTGGTTGTGGGGAAATCTGTACCTTACCACCCTGTTATATACTGGTCGATGCAGAATTTCATGAGGAATTTAATGGAAAAAAGGAGTGTAATATCTTCACTCTATTAAATGTTATGGGCAAAAAAAAATGAACATACAACCATCTTATGTAACATTATGTATGATGATTGAACCTCCAGATGCTGGAGCAGTATATCACTGAGTACTATGTTCAGGGAAGCAATAGCAGGGGAAGGCACTGATTGTAGGGAAATATTCACGGCATTTATTTTCTGGCCATTTTTATTCTTAATTTCATGTCATGATTATTACTATCTAACCCACCTACCTCACAGGGTTGTTGTGAGGAGAAAAGCCCCACATACCACCCTGAGTTCCTTGGAGGAAAGGTGTATAAAATGTGAAAAATATCATTTTTGGCCCCGGGAGTCAAATGACCTAGCTACGCCATGGATTGCACCCTTAGCTGCAAATAATGGATGTACTTTTGGTCCTCGTTATCTGCGATGCTCTCACAGTTAGCAAATTTGCAGATAATTTAAAATTGTTTTTAAATTTGTTTTTAATTGTGTTCTTAATTTTTGATTGTATTGTTGTTTAATACTGTTTTAATTGTTTTTAATGTGAATTGTTATATTGTTTTTTATATATATATTGTAATGCCGCCTTGGGTGCCTTCGGGCACAATAAGGCGGGGTAAAAATCTAATAATAATAATAATAATAATTAATTAATTAATAATGAACCATTAGTCCTATGGGATCAATGGGGTTAGGTAAAAAAGGTAAAGGTTTCCCCACGACCGAATGGTCTAGTCGTGACTGACTGTAGGGAGCGGTGCTCATCTCCGTTTCAAAGCCTGTAGAGCTGGCGTTTTGTCCGAGGACAAGTTTCCGTGGTCATGTGGCCGGCATGACTATACTCCGTAGCGCACGGAACGCCGTTCCCTTCCCACCGAAGTGGTCCCTATTTATCTACTCGCATTTAGGTGCTTTCGAACTGCTAGGTTGGCAGGAGCTGGGACAAGCAACGGGAGCTCACTCCGCTGCGCAGTCTTGAACTCCCAACCTTCTGGTCGGAAAGCCCAGCAGCAGCGGTTTAACCCACTGCGCCACCATGTTAGGTACAAGGGGTTAGGTACAAGGGGCCATCAATGTAATCCAGCAGAGATCCCCAGGAAGCCAGCAGAGTGCAGCAAGAAATGCTAAAACATCGCTGAATACTGCAGACACCCAGAGGCTGCTGGGACCTTCAGAATGGCAGCCGCAGCCAGGGCAGTCCCCTTAAACATGACTGGCGGATGCTTTCGACAGCCATTTTAAAGGGATCCACAGGTGCCATTCCGAAGGTCCATGCATAGTGGATAACGAGGACAAAGTTGCAGATAATGAAATAGGTAATGATTCAGCCACTTGCAGATAAGCGAATTTGCATATAATGAGGACTGACTGTATTTGTAGGATGTGTTGAGGGTTAGTGTGGATGAACTGCCCTCTCCCATGAGTAAGCAAACTAGCCCGAGTGTGAGGTGGGGGACCAACATGGGCATCATATGGGGCTAGTTAGAGAGAAGTGTCTTCCAAACACCCGCCCCCAACCCAGTTTTCCAAGTTCCTTTTAACTGGGGATGTGCATGTGCTCTGCCACTTAACTATGACCCTTTGTGCCTCATTTGTCCCTTTGCAACCCTTGTGCTTTGTATCCTTCTCACTGCACGCACAGGCTTCCTTCTTTCATTATAATTTGCTTTTCTCTGAGAGAGAGAGAGAGAGAGAGAGAGAGAGAGAGAGAGAGGGTTTAAAATGCCCCATATATGTGTCTAAAGGCGCAATCCTAACCTAGAGTTAGGCCAGCACAGTTTGGCCTGCACAAGGGACACCGTAAAGTATGTTTGGACCACTTTCGGAGTCAAAGAGGCCGGCACACAGACATGCGCCATCCTCCCTGACTCCAAGAGTGGTCCAAATGCGCTTTATGGTGGCCCTTGAGCCAGTCAAACTTTGCTGGACTAACTGTGCCAGCCTAACTGGCTGGCACATACAGAGCCTAACTGCTCTGGCACATACCAAGTCCTGCATGGCACAGGCCTTCCTGCCAGCACTACTAACTCCAACACTATCACAACATGCTTTATGGCATGTTTGTGACAGTCTGCACCAGTGGAGCATTTGCTCTGCCAGCACCAAAGTGCCATAGGACTGTGACATAAGGCTGTCATCCTATACATACTTACCTGAAAGTAAGTCCCAAAGAACTCAATGGGGCTTACTTCTGAGTAGGCATGCAAGGCTGGCACTGTTAGCCTACACAGCATTCATGCTCTTTAAAATGTCAGTGTAAGCTACATGATTAATTGCAGACTTGCTAGTCCCAATTTTTTTTAAAAAGCAGCCTTTTACTTAAGAGTATACCTGATGCGCAAGAAATCAGTACTCCTGAACTTCTTTGAGGATGTCTTTTTACATTAAAAAAAAAAATCTTCTGGTTTCAGCAAACAAAAAAGCCCACTTCAAAGTGAGATGTTTCCAATGTTGCACGCCATGGCATAGAAAGATAATTTGGTGTAGTTATGATAAATGTCCTGTGCACTGGCATAAAACAACGAAGAACTGGTTCAAAGGAATGCTAAGATTAAGCACAGTTAAGTAATTATCTGAGGAACTGTCTTGCTGGCCATGTGCTGTCTTGTTTTTACAATGTGCAGTGCACAGAAAGGCTTCTGGTGTGTACCCATTGTTGAACTGTGGTATTTCTGAGAATTTAAAAAAAAAAAGCTAGATATATATAGCAAGGTGCTTTTCTGAGGACTAATATTGATGAGCTGGAAAGAGAAACAACAGACACGTTTAGCCACTACTGCAGTGGTTCCTATATTAACACATTTGAGTGGGTAGGAACACACTTATTTTAGCACAGCTGGTTCCTGTCTTGCGTGTTTGACACGAGATTGCATTAATCTAACACACATGACTACTAGCCTGCCACAACAAAGCAAAGTGCTTGTTTTTTAAAAAGAAAAATCTCTAATCCTAGGGTGCATTCCTAACCTGGAGCTGCCCAGAATGGCTACAATGGCAAAGGAGACAAGCAATTAACACAGCGCCTTGCAAAATCTAGTGCCCCTCCCCCCTCTAGGGATGCTACTGGGAACAGGGCAGGGGCGGATCGGGTCCTGGAAGGGGTGGGATAGGCAGCGCTGGCATTTCCCATCTATCTTCCTGAGCCAGATCAGACAACACGGATCTACTTGGACTTGTGTGAGCAATTTAGTTGGCGCAGGGCTGAGAGTGCAATCCTAACCCGGAGTTAGGCTGGCTGAGTGTGCCATCCTCCCTGACTCCAAGAGTGGTCCAAACGTACTTTATGGTGTCCCTTGTGCCTCACTCTGCCAACCTAACTCCAGGTTAGGATTGTGTCCTGAGTAGATTTGTTGCCATGACTGGGGTTTCCCCCAGGGGAAGGGTGACAAATATCCCCTTTCCTCATGGATACCTCCAGACTGCAAAATCTTCTCATGGGATACCGCATAAGCCCCACTGTCTTGGTGCGGGGGGAATGTCAATAGGATTGGGCTGCCTGCCACTAAACTAGCCAAGCATAAGGGCCTATGAGATGAGCATAGCGAGGCAATACTGTCCTCATTCTACCATCAAGTTTCATAAAGAGAGGTATCTCCTTATGAAACTGCTGGCATTTCCAAATGGCATTTCCAAGATCATTTGAAGTGAGTCTTCTCAGCTGGAAGCTTGAGGATATGGGGCCACTTCACGTGGTGGCACTTTTAAACACATGCTGCCTCCATGTGAGATTTTGAGGGAGCATGAGAGTCCCTTCTGGGAACTTAGGCATCTGGCCCAAGTGCCTTTAAAAGGGGATTGGACAGATTTCTGGAGGAAAAGTCCATCGTGGGCTATAGGCCATGATGGGTTGTGCCAACCTCCTTACTTTAGAGGTAGGCTACCTCTGAATGCCAGATGCAGGAGAGTGGTAACATGGTGCAGGTATCGAGTTGTCTTGTCTGCTCCCGGAGGCATCTGGTGGGCTACTGTGAAATACAGGAAGCTGGACTAGATGAGCCTTTGGCCTGATCCAGCAGGGCTCTTCTTATGTCCTCATGCATGTTTGAAACTGGCCTAAGTCTTCTGAACTTGTGGTTTAACCTCGTTATGGATTAACCTGATCATGGATAATAAGAACAATTTATATAATACTTTTTCCTGTTCTTTCTGTGCATACTGTGGTGGTAAGGAAGTAGGGCAGATACTAGGAGGGGTAAACCACAAATGATTTTTCTCACTTTTGAGGCGGCTGCATTGAAAACTACAGAGAAAGGTGATTCTTGTCCTGATAAGATAGAGAGCGGGGGCGGGGGGGGGGGAACCTACGGCCTAATGGCCAGATCCTACCCATGATCCAAAGTAATCCAGTATTTATTACACTAACCTGGAGTTAGGCTGGCACAGTTAGGCCAGCAATATTTCGCCAGCCAGAAGAGCCACTGTAAAGCACGTTGGACCACTCTCTGAGTCAGGGAGGATGGCACACGGCACATCTGTGTGCTGGCCTCTCCGACTCCGAGAGTGGTCCAAACATACTTTACGGTGTCCCTTGTGCCGGTCAAACTTTGCTGGCCTAACTGTGCCGGCTTAACTCCAAGTTAGGTTTGCAGTCTTACAGAATTCAAGGCAGCATATGTGAGTTTCCTTCCGCAGGCAGCGACTTCCTTCCAAGACTCCCTGGACCAAGACCTGCAAGCTACTTCATCTTGTGGGATGTTGCTGAGATCTCTGGGATCTTGTGGAAACTTGTTGGCACTTTGGTCCAGTTGACTCGCTTTGTGCTATGAATGCCATTGCCATGGAGCCTGCACGTGGTCACTTGTTTGTGCTCTTCACTCCTGAGCCAGGTGAGCTGGGCCTGTGCCATTCCTGTGGTCAAAGAAATGGTGCCATTTCAGTTCTTAGTAACTTTCAAAAGAAATCGGCAGGTTTTGTTATTGAAGCAGTAAACTCCTACCCGCTTATTTTCCTCTATTTGGGAAGCCATTTGTGTGAAATAGTGCCCATGTGAACATTTCAAAATGTCTCACCTCGGAGGAAAAAAATGGCACTCGCTTTGGCTCCCTCCATGAAAATGAGCTGGTGAAAATTGTTGCGTGGGGACCACTATCTCCAAAGCAGATGTGTGAATCATGCCCACATGGCTTCAAAGCCTGGAATGCTGTGGGCTGGTTTGACATCAAAATAACCTCAGTCTTATTATGTGGATTTTTTGTCACATCGTAGGCATAAAGCAAAATTAGGAACAATGATCAGAGAGTGATGTGTAAGTGCCTGTGCAAAAAAGATAAGGGAGATTTTCAGTGCAAATTCATATTCTGTACAATCTCATTTATCAGCGTGCTTGAGGGACTTTTGAATGGTTTGGATAATGGGAAGATTGGTATAAACAGGAATTCTTAATTAGGATGACATTGACACAGGATTCTATATAGAGGAGCAAGTTTGTTTAGGAATTTCAGATCATAGCAATTTGCAAAACCTGGGGATTTAACTGTATACGTTGTTTGAAACTGTTGGGTGCCAAGGCTACAAAATGTTTATTATGGAGAAAGCCCTGTTGAATTAAGTGAAACCCACACCCAAGGAAACATTCGTAAGATTGGGCTGCTAGGGCTGTTATTTGGTATAAAGTTATTTTATGCTCCTGCTTATGAAAAAGGGAACATTTTGTTGCTGTAGGTTTCTAGGTGGGCTCTGTGTATGGGTGCTTTGTGAATTTTTTAAAAGATGAGTTTTGTTGTATTTCTATTTTTTTATGTTTCACTGACAAATTTATATTTTTTGTTTGCATTTGTGAGTTGCTTTGAGCGCTCTCTGGAAAGGTGGGAAAAGTCCTTTTTTGGTGAGTTCCTTCGTGATTTCTTCTGGGTAGATCTCATCTCTTGGTGCCTTTGTAGCTACTGCAATCTGCAGGGATGCCACTGCCTCACCTCCATCGGAAGTTCTGTGTCTTTTAACAGATGCACACCAGATAACAAGTGTAGTTCCCCCCCATTATGCTATTTATTATATAGTGCCATCCATGTACACAGTGCTTTACAAGGAATGAGAGGACCAGTCTCTGCCCTGAGAGGCTTACAGTCTAGATACTGGCACAAAGGGAGACCAACAGAGTAAGAGAAGGGGAATGAAGGTGGGGTAGCAGCGGCCTCCCTGTTGGTATTCTAGAGACCTTTTTGTGTCTTCTGCCTTTTTGCTGCAGTCTTGCTTGCTGGTTTTCTGTGGCTTGATTGTTTTATTGTACCTGTTTGGTTGTATTTTATTATTATTGTAATGTTACTGTTGGCAGCTGCCTTAGATGTCTCTGTAATAAAGGGGAAAGGAAGGAGTTTTTTTTAGATAAATGGGGAAAAAAATGTGATTGTTTCACTTATATGTCTTTGAGGGCGCGCTGTATCCAGCGCAAGTTAGGAGGTCGCTGGAGCCTTCCCGGGGCAAGAGTTCGTTCCTGCCCTTGCCCCAGGGGAGGCTCCAGCCAGGGGTTCCTCGGAACTGCACCTGTTGAATAGCAGGCGCAGCTCTGAGGATGCCGCGCAGTCTGAATCGGGGCTGTGCGGCCTGGGGATGGAGCCTTGGATGCGGCCTAAACCCCACCCCACCCTGGGCCGGCTTGCCAACCGGCCTGCCACCCCTCGCCCTGTGGCTGGATTCCTATCTGAGTAACTGCATAATGAACAAACCCCATTTACCATAATAAGATTTACTTCTGAGCAGCTATGCCTAGGATTGGAGTCTAAGAGCTCAATCCTAACCTGGAGTTAGGCCAGCACAGTTAGGCTGGCCAAGTTTGACCTGCACAAGATTCCACCGTAAAACACATTTGGGACACTCTTGGAGTCAGAGAGGCCAGCACCCAGATCTGCGCCATCCTCCCTGACTCCGAGAGTGGTCCAAATATACTTTACAGTGGCCTTTGTGCCAGCCAAACTTTGCTGGCCTAACTATGCGGGCCTAACTCCAGGTTAGAATTGCACTCTTAAGATGCTTTGGGAAGCTGTTAGCTGAGCTCCACTTGTGTCAGTAACAAACTCCCCTTTGGGCAAAGCACAGAACAATACTGGAAAACGAAGCCCATTTACAGTTAGAGGTGGCCTAGGTTTTGCTTTCTAAACACACAGCATTGGACTGAGCAGGGCTCTATTGATAGTGTCATCTTTCAGGGACTCTCCCATAAAAATCCCTTACCGCTACTGAAAGACACCATCCCCTACGCCCAACTGTTTTGACAATGTATTGGAGTCTCATTTTGTATTTACACAATTCAGAGAGTCATTGTGTTGTTGAAACGAGGCCTGCAGGGTGAAGGATGGGGTATATGATCTAGTAAAACAAAGTGCATCATGCTTGAAGTCACACTTCTTTACTGTAAACATACAAAGATTTTTGTTTAGGGCAATACAGGAAAAGGTCTCTGTTAAATCTGTAACTTAGATAGAAGAGCCAGTCTAGTATTGAGAAAAAAGTGGTGAGATCAGCTTGGCTGTCATTAATTGGCTTGGCTATGTTGTTGGAATTGGTCTCAATTTTCAAGGCCTACTGATCTTAATTTTTAATTTCCTCTGACCTACTGCCTTTAGAGTTTGAGAACGGTTTTGAAAAACTGCATTTTCAAACAATAGTGCCAAATCTTGCCAAATTCAGCACTTTTGTTATTCCTCATTTTTCTCAAGTGTTCCTAACTGGATTTTTTTTTGAAGGAAAAGAAAATATCCCTGATTTTGGCACTCCAATCTGTGGGTAGGGGAACATGCTTGAGAATTCTTTCTCTGTTAGGTTAGGAGTTAAGCCGGCACAGTTAGGCCAACGAAGTTTGGCCGGCACAAGGACCACCATAAAGCGTGTTTGGACCACTCTTGGAGTCAGGGAGGATGGTGCTCGTCTGGGTTCTGGTGTCTCTGACTCTGAGAGTGGTCCAAACATACTTCACGGTGTCCCTTGTGCTGGCCAAACTTTCCTGGCCTAACTGTGCTGGCCTAACCACAGGTTGGGATTGTGCTCTCATTCATTGCAGTTCTTCTAGGCATTTCACTTCTTTTCACCTTGTACTCTCTCTTCAATATCTAACCATCTCAGAGTTTTCTGTAAAAAACCACAATAAACTATTTTGTTTATGAAGTGCAGCAGCATTCATCTTTAATAATGAGAGTACTATAAAATGCATTGTTTTAAGAGAGATTATTACACAGATCTTGAAAAAATAGTTGTCTAATTTCAAAAATTATAGTGTATATTTCCATGTGGAATAACTAGGACTAATTTTTTCCCGTTAGGCCTGCCATGCTTGCCAACAGCACTCATTCAGTCTAATCTACCAAGGGATTAGTGTACTCAGAAGAAGATGCTAATTCATAGATATCCCAGAGTGCAATCCTAACCTGGAGTTAGGCCAGCAAAGTTTGGCCAGCACAAGGAACACTGTAAAGTATGTTTGGACCATTCTTGGAGTCAGAGAGGCCAGCTCATAGACGTGTACCATCCTTCTTGACTCAGAGAGTGGTCCAAACACACCTTATGGTGGCCCTTGTGCCAACCAAACTTTGCTGGCCTAATTTGTACTGGTCTAACTCCAGGTTAGGATTGTGCCCCTAGTTGGGTCAGAAATTGGGTGCAAAGGTTAGAACTCAGTGGTTCTCAAACTTTTTAGCACTGGGACCCACTTTTTACAGAAGTGCTGTCATTGTGGTGCCACAGCCTGCTGCTTTCCTGAGAATGCAGCAATCAGTTGGTTTCTTCTCAGCCATTTTCCAAAGCAAAGTGAATCAGAAAGAAAGAAAAAAACCTCTTTACAACCTTGACACAAGCAAAACAACCACACAGCCTCCCCCTCCTTTCCAGCATCCCATCTTCCAAATCCCGCATTTTCAATATGCTCTAGGAGCATGACCCACCTGAAATTGGCTTGCGACCCACTGGTGGGTTCCGACCCACAGTTTTGGAACCACTGCAACAGATAATTGTTGTTGTGACCTCTGACAGTGCCAGACACCTGTTTGAGGTGCAAGAACATAAGAAGAGCCCTGCTTGATCAGGCCAAGGGCTTCATGTATCCAGTGATGTCATGCAGGGGGTACGCGGGGGTACGCGAGTACCGGTTTCTAGGATTATGGCTGGCCCCGCCCATTCGCCCGCCCATTCATCGACTCCGCCCCCTGCAACGTTTGAATTTCCTGCATGTTTGAGTTGCCTGCACGTTCTCAGAGCCAGGCAGGCAGGCAGGCAGCGAGCAGAGCCTTGCCTTGCCTTGCCACTGAAAAATGAACTGCTCTGGGGTTTTGGAACTGTTGGGTCACTTTAACATGATGCCAGGCCTCCTTAACATGTTCTGGGGGTGCTGTGGAATACTGTTGCAACTGTTGGGTCAGTTTAAAATTGTCTGAGGCCTCAAAAAGGGCTTTTTTCATGTCACTTCCTGCCACAACATCACTTCCGGCTTATGACGTCACTTCCGGTGGGCGGGTCCCAACACGTGCCAATCAAAAGTGAGTACCGGTTCTTAAATCATTTAGATTACACCACTGCATGTATCTCACAGTGGCCCACCAGACACCTCAGGGATCTACCAGATATCTGTATCCTGTTGGTACTCCCTTGCATCTGGCATTCAGAAATAGACTACCTCTAAATCCCAGAAGTTGAATATACCCATATCTGTGATAGTTGTTTCCTTCATAAATCTGTCCAATCCCTTTTAAAGATATCTAGGCCATGAGCCATCACATCATGTGGCAAGGAATTTCACAGATTAATTACTGACTGGGTAAAGAAAGATTTTCTCTCTTTAAAAACAACAACTCTGCCACCATTAATTTGAGAGGATGTCCCTTGGTTCTGGTGGAGAGGGAAAAGAATTTTCCTCTATCCGAAGACTGAATCCATCTTACAGTGCAGATTATGTGATGGAAGTAAAATCTTTGCACAAAGTACAATGCTTCTGTCAATATATGGGGATCTTTATGTTTTCGAAGTTTGGCTCATATGCCGTTCTGCCAAATTCCCTGCTGGGCCTCCCCAATGCCCACACTAGACTAACTAGTTTCCCCTCCAGAGCAGCCTCAGAGATAGGCAAGAGGGAAGGGGTTCATTCACCCACTGGGCCTCCTCTCTTTCAGCAGCTTTGCTTGAAATCATCAGCTGGCCAGCCTCCTCCAGACTTCCCTCATCACCAGCTTAGCTCAAAATACCCTTATTTAGTACCAACAAACCCCACCACCAAACAATAGGCAGTCAGCTTGCCTAAGCCACAACTGCCTCCTCTACTTGGTGGCTCCAGGGGCATGGCAGCCATACAACAGCTTCCCACAGCCTTCTTACCTTCCTTTATCCAGTTCTTTAACACTCCATCCATTGGCCAGTCCCAATCCTGGTAAATTAAGTTACCTGGTGCTAACATACTGCAGCTCCTGCCTCCCACTTTATACTGAGGCAGGCCAATCTATGTCTGTTGCTGGGCAGGCGGTAGCTCATCAGCCACACCCATCTGCACCTGTGCTAATCCCTTCCTAGCCAGGGCCCTCATCAGTCTGCAGCTGTGAGGAGCACAGGAGCTTGCAGAAGCTCTGGGGTTAACCCTGTACTTCCTGGCTAATCTGGGACAAGGGGCCACTGCTGTTACCATTCCCTATCTCCTCGGGGTATCTCCTGCCTTTTCCAATACATATGCTTTGCAAACACTGCAATTGCCAGCGATCACAAGCTTAATACATTAGGATCATAAGAAAGGCAGTTTATATTCATCTTGGGGATCCACTATATATTTGTGCTGATTATACTTGTGATGCTCTTAACTTTCATTAGAAAACAAACAATACTACTGATGGGCTATCTTCCCAATTTTCTGTTAATAGAGTTTAAATAGAAATGTGCTTTGTAATGGTAATGCTGCCCATTTCAGTTATAGTGGTAATTTTGTTTTGTGTTCTCCAATACTGAATAGAATGAGTCACAAGGTATAAATATCACAATACCTGCCATATTTTTAAGGAAATAGGCAGTAAAAAAACAAGAAATCCCTTAGGAACAGTGACTAATGCTGATTTTTCAGCTTTTTCTCAGTTCCCTGTTTTTAGGTTCTGAAAGTAGCATCTCACATTCTATTTGGAAAATACAGGTTACTCTGATATTTAACCTTGTGGTGAATGGGACCCCATCCACTCTTACAGAAAACCCCATATGCATTCAACTGTCTTGGCTTTGTCAATCATGCTGGTTTACCCTGAGATGTTTATTGATCTGTCTGACCCTAGCCTGGGTGAAACTAGGGCTACTCTGCTGGGTTTTGTTCACGCCTGTCCATTGGTGAAGCTGTACACCTGACCTAGGCCAAATGGATGTTCTAGAAGCCAACCCCAGATTTCCCACCTGTAGACTAGTAAATCAGAATGGTGGGGTCATAAGAACATAAGAAGAGCCCTGCTGGATCAGGCCAAAGGCCCATCTGGTCCAGCTTCCTGTATCTCACAGTGGCCCACCAGGTGCCCCAGGGAGGCACGAGACACAAGACGCTTGCATCTTGTTGCCACTCCCTTGCACCTGGAGTCAGTGATGTATCGTGGGTGGAGCCTGAGGAGCAGCTGCTCCAGCGCAGTTCAAAGGGTGGGCGCACGTTTTGCAATATCAAAATGCAAATAACAGCACCTGCAAATATTTTATGCCCCTCCTTTCAAAACTCACCACCAGTGTGTGGCTGTATGTGATGCAAAGAACAACTCTGTATGTGATGCAAACAACTCTCGGAGTTGCAATGATGTCCTGTCACCACCTACTTCCTTATTTGGAGGTGCTCCAACAAAGAGTTTAATGAACAAGGCATTCCAATCCACCCTCACTTCCAGCTTCTCCAGGTGTCGTAAGGAGGACTTGTTCATTAAACTCTTTGTTGGAGAGCCTCCAAATAAGGAAGTGGGTGGTGATGTCATCGCAATTCGGAGAGCATACAGCCAGGTGCTGGTGGTGAGTTTGGAAAGCGGGGGTCGGACAATATTTTCTTGCCCCAGGCGCTGTTTTCACTCGTGACAGCTCTGGGTGGAGTCTTGTGCTCTCTCAAATCCCATAAAAAGGACTGGCCAGCTTGAAATAGTGTGAGCCATCATGGTCAGAGTTAACTTGTCCCATGTTGTCATACCTCTCCCAAACGCAGGGGAGTAGTACAAGGAAGTAAGTGCAGGATGTAGGTAGGATATTGCAATATAAATCCCTCACAGAAAAATGGCTAGGACAGGAAGTACGTGATGTACCTTCAGGGCTAGAGTAGCCTCTGGATTGTCTGTCAAAGGTCACAATCCTTGAGAGTAATCCTTGAGCCCAATTTTATCTAGGCCTTCTGCTGATGGAACTTGCGTTCCATCAATGGAAGGTCCTAGCTGCTCCTGCAGCAGCTGCGGTGATGGCATGCAGAATGGGACTGCCAGCATGAATGGCTGATGACTGTATATGAACCACTGGATCCATTCCTGGTGCTGGTATTTTGGTGCTGACCACAGAATGGGCCATAGGCAAGGAGCGGGACGACCGGGGAGGAAATTAAGGCAAGCATGACAGGGGAGGGCAGGAAGCAGATAGGATCAGTGTCACTGATATCCTATGCTCCCTTGTCCTTGAACCCTCTTGGACTTTTGTCAGCCAAAGGGCTGCCACAGATTTTGAGTAGGCCTATTGAGGACTACGGCATAGCTGTGTAGTTAAGTAAAACTTTATTTTACTTACCACTTCATCGCATCGTGGTCTGTGGCCAGTGAATTGTGGGTAACAAGTAGCCTTTCACAACTTCCTGTTTTTAATTGAAGATCCCAGGGATTGTTTGTATTCAAAAAATGTGCATTATCACTAGGGGTGTTTATTTTTGTTAAAAACACATAAAAACCCGAAACACCACCTTTTGGGGTGTGTGTGAAAATATATGAATAAAAACACAAAACATCGCATTTTGGTGTTTAAGGTATTTTCCAAAATTAAAATCAATTACTTTTCCAATTAGAAATAATATGAGACTGAATCTGCTGACACTATATCACCTCCCTGGTACATTTTAAAAGCATTAAAAAAATTACTAAAAATGAGAACTCAGAGTGAGAGAATAAAAACACATAACACTGCTTTCTGCCTTTCAAATAATGAAATTGCGAAAAAATAACACAATTTGCAAACACCCCTATCTATCACTGAGCTTTATCATTGAGGGCACAATCCAACCCAGCGTCGGATGGTGAGGCCAACGGGCCAGCGCCAAATCTGATGCTGGGTTGGGGAGGCTGGAGCCTCCCCGCAGCAAGGGAACGTTTGCTCCCTTACTGAATGGGAGGCTCCAGCCTCCCTAAGCGCTCCTCAGATAGCAGGCACAGATCTGAGCAGCAAGCACAGATCTGAGGAGACCGCATGGCCCGAATCTTGGGCTGTGCAGCCTCCTGGATAGGCTTAGGATTCGGCCTTATGGCCGAATCCAGAGCTCTGCCCACAATCTTCCTCCTGCTGCCAATCCCGACCTGTCCTGGAGCCTCCCTTGCACTGCCTGGCTTTGGCCGTCGGTGCTCTCAGGCCGCCGCTGCGAGTAGCATTGGCCTCAGAGCACTAGCGCCAACGCAGGCACTAGCGCCAACACAAGCACTAGCGCCAATGTTGCATCTACGCTATGTAATGTCATTCAGGGGGAACGGACCAGAACGGGCATTCCGGATCCTAACGGGCTCCATGGCTGGTTTCGGGTTCCCGACAAGTGCCAATCAAAAGTGAGTTCCTGTTCCTAAATCATTTGAATGACACCACGTCAGCTGGGATTGCGCTGCCCGTGCTACCACTGAGTAACTTCCCTGAAGTTTCCTCTTTCCCCTGGAGTATGAGATTATTTGGAAAATTGAACCCATGACCTTCCACGTTCATAGGGAAATGCAGGCCACCAGGATAATACGCCTGGCTTTTAGGTGAAATGTTCTTCCGGAACTGTTTTGCTGATGACTTTGTATCTGTTCCTGTCTGGGTATGTTCACCAGGCATGTTTGCTATCTGGTCGCATTCTGTCAATGAGAGGACCACTGACGTCCTCCTCCCTGCTCCTCGTTAGGTCTATTCTGTAACGACTCCTTTCAAAATCCTATTTAACATTCCGATAGAGAAATCATCAACATGTACAAATTATAAACAGATCGATATGCCCTAAAAGATGGTCATTAGGAAGATGAGACCCCTTTAACTTGTAAGCAATTATTTTATGGTATTTTTGATTAATGATTTCATTTTAGCTGGTTCAGTGTTCTGCAGTCGTCATTTGTTAGCGGTAATTATGGGACACCATGCCTTGCCTGAATCTGAGTAATTCTGACCAGCAAATATGAATTAAAATCAATAGAAATGTCATTAGCATCCCACTTCCCTGAAACAAAATGCAACCATTCCTCATGCATTCAGTTTATTAAAATTTACTAAAGTGTGAAATATGTATGACAAGTAATGATGTTTTAATCTTTCACCAAGGTAACAATTGAAAGCTGATTGATTCCATTCAGTAATTATAAAATCAAAATGATGGAAGATTGTAATCAAGAAGGATTCAGGCCCATACTTTGTCACTCCTCCATGCAAAATAATATTCTTATTTGCATCCCAACTTTTATCAGTAAAGAAAATAAAACTCCCATTTGTGGCAGTGTAAAAATATCATGCATAGATAGTGGCCTGCAGAGGACAAAAACAAAGCTTATCGTTTGCCCATTGAAGCCGTGGCATTGCTTGGGTGGACAGTGCCTAGGGCAAGGGAAGTTTTGCACCCCCTAGCAGCTGGCAGTGCCCCACCCCCGAAGAGATTGCTGGAGCTCTCCTTGGGGTTGGGGCTTCGCCACACCTTGTCCCCAGCAGCTGAAATTCTTAGGGGCTGAAATTTTGTGCCCCTAAGAATTCTGGCCACCTCTAGGAACCAGGGCCGATCTTAAACCAATGTTACCAATGTCAACCTATTGGCCCCGTGCTTTGGGGGGCCCCATACCAGCAGAGTGAGCATATTGCCTGCTGCCGAAGCCGGGATCTCTATGGGCTGTAAGTCAGTGGGGCGAGCAGAGCAGCTTTACCCTGAGCCCTCCTATCTGCCCCAGCCTCCGAACAGCCCAAAGCGGACCACATGGAAGCAGTTGGCAGTGACGTTATCATATCACCACCAACTATTTCCGCATGCCATGCTTTTTGTGCGGCACCAACAGCTCTCTTCTTGATGAGTGGGGGGGGGAGGGGGGAGCCCTGCAGGAATGCCCCACATTGGGCCCTGTCACTGCTAGAGCTGGCCCTGCTAAGAACACCTCTGTTCCAATCACTCTGCATGAAGGCAGAAGCACACACATAAGCCCTCACCATTAGGCTTTCCTGTCCCGTCTGGTTACTCCTCAGGAAATTTGTCTTTCACTTTGACTTTTCTTTCAGATCTGACACTCCATTCTTCTTCCTCCGTACTTATTTATTAGTAACATTAGGTGTAAATTGCCAACTTCACTGTCTGTCCTGTTATCTTCATGTGCCTCTGTAAAAATGTAAAGATGTCGAGAAGAAAAA
The DNA here is from genome assembly GCA_029204185.1 of Lerista edwardsae. Taxonomy (NCBI): domain Eukaryota; kingdom Metazoa; phylum Chordata; class Lepidosauria; order Squamata; family Scincidae; genus Lerista; species Lerista edwardsae. The sequence continues at coordinate 54,437,262 of JAJKFI010000001.1, forward strand.
TGATGTTAAAAAATGATGTGAGCACGGAAGACCTGGATTGACAAAATGTAATAAATCATCCCGGGGAGGAGAGAGGCAAGCTGCATGTGTAATGAAATACTTTCACAGGACATTTATGTCACATCTGCCAATGCCCTGTATTTCAGTAAAAGGGCTGCAGCAAGTTTCTATATGGAAAAAAAGAGGATTTAGACTTTGCATTCAGGAAATGCTTACTTGAAAAGATTAAACCCTCATGACCGCAGCAAAGCGTTCTAAAGAAATCCCTCCCCTTACTCAGGCCACAAATGACATGACCTCCGCGATGCCCTCTGAAGAATTTTAATCCACGTGGCATTTCTGTAGTCACTGGATAAAAAGATTGTATTTTGTCAAAACAACACAACTTGGGCTTGAGTGTGGTCATTCTGGCAATTAAGTGTAGCAGGGATAGTTTTCAAAAGAAAAATTTAGCAATATAGAGTCTGTTGTGCATCATATACTGTACAGGGGGATTCATGGTGTTTTGGAATTTGTCTTGTGGAGGAAAAATGAGGATTTCCTTCTTCTCGGCCTAGAATCCTGGTCCCTTTTAATTTCAGTGGGATTCTTCTCCAGCCCTTCAGGATGCCTGCATGTACTTCTGCTGGATCCCTTTTAGGAACAAGTTCCAAAATGTGCAAAGTATCGGAATCAAACAGAGAAAGAGCTCACCAATGGAGTGGTGCTTACATCCTCTCATTTAGGTGAGTGGCTCCTTTAAGACCAGAGTTTAGAGTGTTATCCTCTGCAGCACATCAATAACCTGATGATCAGACCAAATCCTATATGTGGCATCTCTCGGAGGAGTAGAGGTACCAAAATGGCAACTGCGGCATTCAGAGACCGTAGAGGCCACTGCTGGGGGTTGAAAACATTTCCTTCCGTATTCCGAGTAACACCACTGTGGCGCCAACGGGTCTCCTTGGCTCTGCACCTGTGTTTGAGCAGACACAGAATTAAAGAGGCCCGTGTTGGGGCACCTGGCACACACGGGCGCTTAGGATTGGGTGGCAGAGGTTGCCGCCATCCCTGCTCCCTCACAGGCCCTTCCTCCACCCTCCCACTTCCCCATTCCACCCAATCGCTACTTCCCCCTGCCCCGACAGGCTTTACCACTGGCCAGCACTGCTGGAGAGCCAGCTGGCCACACTACCCAGTGCTGACAGGTGTGGCCCCAGCACTAGCATTGCCTACTGCCTGAGTGCTGTAAATGTACTTGTATAAACGGCATGTTTATGACACCTGGAGCCAGCGCTGAGCAGCCATGAGCCCTTAGGATTGGGCTTGATAAGGCTTTTCAGCTGTTCATCAGTCCCATTTATTTACCATGGCCTCTATGGAGGGATGCAAGTGTTTAAACACATCCAGTTCATTCGTTTTGCAAGATGTATAAAGGTGACAGTAAACAGTGATGCGAGAGCATAACGCATGTCAACAAAAAAAAATTCTGCATCTAAAAATAGGGTCGTTTCAAAAGTTCTGTCAGGAACAAAAGTCCTCAGGAACCTGCATTGGTTGCCAAAGTGAAATCACAATTTGTTTGACTTCTTCCTTGTTAATCAAATATCATGCAGATAAGGCCTCTCTTAATGTAATCACCACTCTCTTACCAGAAGTTTCCTATATTTGCACAGTAATATGAATATTTCTGGGGCATAAGCAACATTGGTTGTTACAGCTATTATAAGCATCTTCCCATCTTTCACAGGCTGGCACAGAATGTTAGAGCTTGTTTGGCTCTCAAGGCAAGAGTGATTTAAGAGGTCAGGCTGTGGGAAGGCGATGATGGAAAGTATGGTGGGCCTGATAAACTAGTTAATGTTCGAGCAAGCTTTATTCTGCGGTGTATGTGGCGTTGTCGTAACAGTGTGACTTCCCCGACAAAAGAATACACTGCTACTCCACTTGGCCAGGTTTTTTAGTTGTTGCTTTTAAAGCTCTTTTATTTGTCCTTTCAATGATGGGAAGAACATTAATGTATAGTGTCACTGTTGTGGGGAATTTAGGGAAGCAGTACTGTTTTTTATCCACATGATCATTGTTTTGTTCAATAAATAACACATTGCACATTTGTTGCAATTTACTGGTGCCAAGAACAATGCCAGCACCAGGTTGATCTGAGTCCTGGGGCCAGGCCAGGCCTTGTCCGCTCCATGGCACATTTGATCCCCACGGCTTATCAGGAGGAGGATGGTGGCAAGAGCAATTTCTCTCCCCTTCCTACCAAGAGGGAAAGGAACAAAGAGGAGCTATTGCTTCCTATTGTATAAGCGCCCCCTCCCATTCAACATCAGAGCCATTCCGGGCAGCGATGGCAATGCTCATGCATTGCCATTTCCACCTGGAATGGCTCCAACAGCAAGTGGAAGAGACCACTTACACAATGAGTTGTGGTGCTACAGTACATAGTGTGCCATCCCCTGTAGTTATGCTACTGAGAGTGCCATCCTAACCTGGAATTAGGCCGGAATGTGATGCTAGCAAAGTTGGGCTGGCACAAGGGCCACCGTAAAGCACGTTTGGACCACTCTTGGAGTCAGGGAGGATGGTGCACGTCTGTGAGTGATCCAAACGTACTTTACGGTGGCCCTTGTGCCAGCCAAACTTTGTTGGCCTAACTGTGCCGGCCTAACTCCAGGTTAGGATTGAGTCTTGACTACTTCTGAGGCCTTCAGTGTCAAAGACTGTAGTCCCTCATTGACGACTGGGAACAAAGAGGAACTGGAGTCATTGGTGAGGCCTTTAGTGTCAACTCCTGTCTGATCTGACTGGCTAATTGGCTTCCTTACAGGCCATAGCAATGATAAGAGGGGCAAGGGAGAAAGCTGGTTTGAAGTGGGACAAGACAGGGCTGTTACATGACTCTTGACTTGTGACAGCTCCTCCTTCTCTTGCTCTCCCCAATCAAAATGCCTTTTTCAGGGGGATGGTCCCATTGGCTGATGAGGATGCTCAGTGGGAAAGGCCATTGTGGAACACATTGACTTGTGCCTCCACTGCCACTACAAAGGTGGGCATCCACCTTTGGATGGTGGATCCAAAGTTGTGGACTCTTGTGTACATTTGGGTCTTGGCCCTTGATCATGTGGCTCAGCATAGGCTGAGACAAGCAGGTTTGTTACTGGGAAAAATGAGATAGTGCAGTGGTTCTCAACCATTTTAGCACCGGTACCCACTTTTTGGAATGACAGTCTGTCTGGGACCCACCGCAAGTGATGTCATGGCCAGAACTGCCGTCATTATGACACCAGAACCAGCTGCTGGTCCTGAGAATACAGCAATAAGTTGAGCTATTTCTCAGCCATTTTCCAATAGCAAAGTGAACCAGAAAGGGGAAAAAAGCCTGCCTACAACCTCAACACAAGCAAAATAACCACACAGCCTTCTCCCTTTCCAGCATCCCATCCTCCCATATTTTCAATATGGCTGCCCTAGGTTCTTCGAGACCCACCTGAAATTGGCTTGCGACCCACTGGTGGGTCCTAACCCACATTTTGGGAACTGCTATTTTGATTGCTGTGTGGAATGAGGCTTATAAGGTATTATGGATCCAAGTCCTATGATCCAGTATTAGTTAGCATCTATATAGCATAACCCCAACCTTGAGTGACAGTCTGGCCTTGGATTCAGAGGTGGTCAGACTTCTGATACTGGTACCTGCTGCTAAGGAGCATGACAGTGCATGACACCATGGCAGTGTGGATAGATAAGGCAGTGAGGAGCCCCAAGGACCAGAACTCAGAACCACTTGAGAGGCCAGGTCAAAAGAACCTCCCCACTGACTTTGGGCAGGTGACCGAGATGCATAGGTCCAGACCTGGATGCTCTTCCTTTAAGGACCCTCACTGGGAGGGGTAGTCTTGATACTCCCACTTGCAACTCTTCATGGGTCCATGAGTAAAGTCAGGAACTGCAGACCAAACTATGTGCTTGGAAGAATATGTAGTTTTGTCCTGTGTGCGTCAATTAAACAGCACTTGCAGTGGAAGATGGAGCATCCAGTTTGGGACTATATAGCAAATGACGAAGGAGCATTTGACACTGTTCCAACAAGCTGATAGAAATCAAACCAAAAGCTGCTAGTAGTCCTGGGGTAAAGGTAGCTTATGTTAAGTGTTTAACATAATGTTAATGTTTAATTTGTTATTATTTTAATACATTGTTTTAATGTGTTTTACTTATTATGTTTTACTTATTATGGTTACACTGTATTTTGTTTTGTTCTCTGTAAGCCGCTTTGGGCATTTGCTTCTGCATAAGAAAGGCGGGGTACAAATACATACGTATGTAAATACATACATACATAATAAAGTGGTCCAAATAGCAGCAATAAAACACAATACACTGAATTGGAATGCCTGAGTAAATAAAATCATCTTTATCTGGTCCTGGAGGGTCATCACCCATCAGTAGGGTTACCAGATACAAACTGGGACAGAGTGCTTATATCTTTAACCA
>JAJKFI010000001.1:54441750-54521608 GCA_029204185.1 Lerista edwardsae
TCTCCCTGCCCACCTGGTGCTTTGTAAGCAATGGGTGGGTGGGGAGAAGTGATCCGGAGCTGTAGCAGCTTTTGTTTTCTTCCCCAGTGCTGAAGGGAGAATCAATCAATCCATCCACAGGTACTTATATACCGCTTTTCCACACAAAGTTCACAAAGCGGTTTACAGGTAAATAATAATAATAATAATAAAGTTGAATGGCTCCCTGTCCCAAAAGGCTCACAATCTAAAAAAAAAAAAAAGGCAGATCACCAGCAACAGCCACTAGAAAGACTGTGCAGGGGTGAAGAGGGACAATTACTCTCCCCTGCTAAACATAAGAGGAACATCACTTGAAAAAGTGCCTCTTGCCCAGTTAGCAGGGGTTAACTGGGGCTGCTGTCACCATGGTCCTCTTCCCATTTGCCCTGCTGCTCCTTCCTCTGAGAAGCCCTACTGGATCAAGCCAAAGGCTCATCGAGTCCAGCTCCTGTTTCTCATAGTGGCCAATGAGATGCCTCTGAGAGGCCATAAGCAGGGCATGAAGGCAATAGTTCTTCACTTGCTGCCCTCTCCCTGAAGCAGGTATTCAAAAGTGTACTGTTAATAGCAACTGGTTTTCATTAGCAGTGTGTTGTTTTCAGTGCTGTTACTACTTGCAAGAGATGTATTTTTTTTTTAATGTTGCGCATTATTGTGATCAAGCAAATTTTAATGAGATGTCATATTGGGGAAGACAGATTCATTTCTTTAAGTGTGCCACAAAGGTGGTATTAAGCAAATTTGAACTATAATTGACTGTAATCTGTAGCAAATGCTGAGGTGATGAATTGCACATTTGTCTCAAAGAACTCTGCGACACTGCCAGACTAATTTGGCAGCCATCTTGATTATTTCAAATTGCTTAAGGATGCCAAGATGGCCTTACTCAAATGTTGTTTCACATAATGTTATGGCACAACATTTATTGAAAAACCCTGGGTGGAATATGCCTCACAATTAATTTTTTTTTTTTAAATATAGGGTTGTAACTGGGCTACTACTGCCTTTGTGACTCTCTAGTGTGGTGATTTTCAACCTTTTTTGTCTCACAGCACACGGATAAGGCACTAACATTTTCAGGGCACACCATCAGTGACAATTGACAAGGCACACTATGCTGCTGAAAGGGGGCTCACATCCCCAATGGCCCTGCAAATAAATTACCCAGCTCTGAACTCCTGTGGCACAACTGCAGACCATTCATGGCACACCACTGTGCCGAGACACACTAGTTGAAAATTGTGACTCTAGTGACTCCACAATGTCACTGGGGAGCCCTGCTCTCCCTTCATCCCGAGGGGGGAGTTCTGTGTCATGGGCACAACATCTTACCAGCTATATAAAGGCTTAACACACCTGCAATTGTTCAGTTCAGGTTTAATGGGGAGCAAGAATCCAATGTGCACTTGACTACTTGGTCTGTCCTATTAGATCTATATGATGATGATAATGATGATGATACATGTATTTATATACCGCCTTTCTTAAGATCAGTGGATTTCTCTAATGACTGTAACTCAAGGCGGTTTACATAGGCAGACTTTTATTCACACACCCGAAGGTTTTTACAATTTACAGAAATGTTCTGTCTTTCAAGAACAACACTCATACAGATAGATCTTTCTGGATTTAGCCTTCTTTCTTAGCCACCCGTCTGTCTTCTGCTGGCTGACAAGAGGCTTCCCTGCTCCCACCAGAGACGCAGCTGACTTCAGCACACTCCTCCTCCCACGAGGCAGCTGGAACTCAGCTTTTAATCAGCCGCAGTTTGCAAGGTCTGCCGCTCACAGAGACTTCCGGTAGCCTCGAGCTCACGACCTTCAGATCTTCAGCTGTTATCTTCGGGCAAACAGAGGCATTAACCCTCTCGGCTAAATCTTCTGCCCAATCTTCACTCCTGTTAGTAATCTGGATGGTTCCTTTATGTTCATCTGGAAGTCAGAACCAATGTAAGTTGAAACAGTGCTACTGTGCCTGCACAAAAGCACTGATGCAGCTGTCCTTAAGTCTGTAACAGGCACTACCCATACTGACTTAGATGGTCCAATAGACTTAATGCAAGACAGCTTGCATTCATGTACCCGCATATTAATATGGGCTAGTTGGCATGAACTACAAGAGGATTGTGTACTTGAGTGTATGAAGCCTGTTCTATTAATTCTTTGAGCCTCTGCAAAATGTCTATGTTTATACACCCTGTTCCCAACATGCATCTTTCCCTATGGGCAACCTGTTACAATTCAGATTGCTGTGACTGTCATTTTGGTACAGTATATCAGCACCCTGAGTATATACTGTGTGTAGGGGTGTGCGTGTGTTTTTTGTGACTTCCCTCCCCCCCCCAAATTTATTGATTAAAATAGAAAATTGTGGTGTTAAGTGTTTTTATTCTACATTCTCATTCCAAGTTCTCCTTTTTATTAATTTTTAAATGCTTTAAAATAGGTGATACAGGGCTTTCTGACTGGAAGGTTCGCAGTTCGAGACCACATGACGGAGTGAGCTCCCGTTGCTTGTCCCAACTCCTGCCAACCTAGCAGTTTGAAAGCATGTAAAAAATGCGAGTAGATAAATAGGTACCACTTCGGTGGGAAGGTAACGGTGTTCCGTGTGCTACGGCATATAGTCATGCCGGCCACATGACCATGGAAGCTTGTCATTGGACAAACACTGGCTCTACAGGCTTAGAAATGGAGATGAGCACTGCCCCCTACAGTTGGTCACGACTAGACCATTCAGTCATGGGGAAACCTTTACCTTACAGGTGACATAGTATCAGCAAATGCAGCCACAGTATTATTTCTAATTGGAAAAGTAATATATTTTAATTTCTGGAAAATATCTTAAACACCAAAATGCAGTATTTTGTATTTTTATTCAAATACTTTAACCCTCAAAAGGTGGTGCTTTGTGTTTTACGTGGTGTTTAACACAAAAAAATCCTACCCCTAACTTTGTGTATAACTAAAACTCTTTCAGAGTCTTGAAGGGCAGGTGCAGAGTCAAACACACTAGGATTAACTATGAAGGTGTATTCATAATGGTCTCTACAACTACAAAAAGGGCTTGAACCCAGGGGTGCCATGCAGCTGCAGTGTTGTGCTCAGTGTTTTATCGTAGACACTGCCCGACTTCTTGTTCCCTTGTTAACCTGCGAACTTTGGGGGTCATGGGGTTAATCTTGTGGGGCAGTGGCTTTCATAAAAAGGCTTATTGTAATGCTGCAGAAAAGGGATAATAAGAGAGGGCATCTTGTGACAAGGTTTCAAAATCTTTTGGAATGCTTGCATTTCTGCATTTGGTGAGATTTGAAAGACCTGAGCATAAAGTGGGGTGATTGTTTGGGGACTTGTAGTTGTGCTTTTAGTATCATTGAAAAAGGAATTTACTCTCTACTGATAATTTGCTTGCACTGGAAGTAAACAACATTGTTCCTCTAGGAAGTAGAATATAGAGCACCCTTAATAGGAACTGAAAGTCTATATTCTAATTTTCTTTAGAGTTGCCATCTGTTTATCTATCAGGGCTTCTGTGCTTTTAATAGCAGCCTGGCCTGCAGAAATTCAACAGGTAGTAGTAATGATCTCCATGCCATGAGAAAGCTACCCCCTTCTTGAGTTTCTGCTTGTTAAAGGCTCACCACTGTTCTGCAATCCAGACCCAGTGTTCCGTTTTGAAAGCCACAATCTTGGAGGCTTGAAGGAGCCTAAAAGGGAATTGTATCTGACATTGGATAAATAATCAGGGCTCCTACAGGGATAACAAGAGAATGTTCAGGTTTGGGGGTCTCCCCTGACTTGTATAGCTCTGCAAGTTCTTTCTCCCTGTCTTTACTTCTGTGTGGGAAGTTTATACCTCCTTTAGCCACTTTGGCTTGGCAGAACTGGACCCTGTGGTACGTTTTGCATGCTTGCTGCTGACGAAGGGCAAGGCATTTTCACTCATTTCCCTCCTTTCATCCTGCCCTTCTGTAATTTGGTTCCCTCCACATTTCTGTTTTTATGCTATTCTCTGAAGGCGATACTCGAGTGTATATTCTGCAAATATAAGATGGAATTGCCTCAGTCACAAAGAAAGAGGAGGGTATGGTTTTAAAAGCAGAGGAGCAAAGCAAAGAGGATGCTTCCGTGGGCCACTGTGAGATACAGGAAGGCGGACGAGATGGGCCTTTGACCTGATCCAGCAAGGCTTTTCTTATGAGCATAGAGGTGAGGGCAGATAAATGCTTGCATGGCTCAACTATCAAAAGCCCCTGTCCCCAAGATGTTTCCTTTTGGTGGGTCTCACTTGGAGCCTGACTGGGGGAGAAGTGCCAAAGGAAGGATGGGCAGAATCGAAACCAGCAGCAAAAGAAGCAAAGGAAGCAAACTCCAAGCAGGTGTGACAAAGTACAATACTGTGGGTGCAATCCTAAAGGGCAGTTAGGCCAGTGCAGGTTTCCTGCACTGGCCTAGGAGTGTCAAAAATGGGCTGCATGGCTGGTCTGAACCACTCCAGAGCAGGCTAGGCCGGCATGAGGATGCTCCCCAGCCTACCTGTGCCAGGATCCAGCACCAGGTAAGGCTGGCTGAGTTTGGCCGACGTGGGGAGGTGGGGAAGATGAAGGGAGGTGGGGGAGAGAGCAGACCTGTGGGCATGCCGGCCCGGGGAGGGTGGTGAAGCCAGGATCCGGCCCTGGCCCGATCAGCCCTGCATGGGCAGCTCAGAGTTGCACTGGCGATTTTGCTCACACAGCTCCGAGTACCTGTGTAAGGGAGCTTACGCCATAAGGGTAAGGTACCCCAAGTAGCTGGGGTAAGGGGAAACTTAGCCTGAGGCAGCCTCCAGCTGCTTACTAACATGCACTGGATACAGCAAAGGCCGGCCTGCGTGCTTGTTCTGGTGCAGGTTAGGATTGGGCTGCCCGTTACATTACCATTTAATACAATGGGATTTAATATGATGATGGCCCGATGAATTTTGCGGTTGGCTTCTTCTGGGGCGTGAAGTCTATTCATTCAACAATGTGAAAAGTACAAATTGGAACAATCCTGGCACAGGGGTGTTTTGCTTCTTCGTGTCGTGCTCTGCCTGGAGGTTTTTCTTTCCTTTGACTTCCAGTGAGCTTCTAAAACCAATCAGCAGATTTCTAGGATGAAACATTTCTTCATAGAAGAAGAGATTCCAGGTCGAGGAGTCAGTGATTCCCTTTGTATGTGTTTTCAGATTTGTAATTGTTTGTAAGAGCTGAAAACTGAGAGACACGAGAGACAAGGCTGATGTCAACAAATCTCTCCTCATCCAATTTAGTCGTTTCTAAGATAATGCAATTGTTTTCTAAATCAAGCTGATGGAGCTGTTTCTCAAGGCATTCAAGTATATTTGGAATGCCTTGACTGCATTAGAAGCATGCTTGGATGTCTCAATTTGTATCTTTTTATTGCAGATGCTCATTATGTACTGCAGTGTTATTCAAACTGTGGTCAGGACCCACTTGGTGGGTCACAACCTGGTGTCAGGTTGGTTGCAGAAAGCTGGGAGCAGCCATCTTGGAAACTGAAGACCTTACTCTTGTATTCCTTTTGTGAGTGATTTTTGACAGTTTGATTTTTCAAGTGAGGTTTTTTTTTTAACATTTTGTTTTTAGTTCAGTGCTTTTACATCATATTTTGTCATCATCTTGCTTTCTGTCAGGGATGCTTCATGGTTGTACAGTTGCTGCAGTCCAAGAATGGCAATTTGCATTTCAGGAGTGCCATTTTATTATGTAACAATGACAGCGCTTCCTGCTTGATGGTGTTACTTCCTGCCAAAACATCCTTTCCAGGTTAATGACGTCTCTTCCGGTGTTTCCTGACATGAGTGCCATTCTAAAAAGTGGGTCCCAATCTCCATCCCGTTTGAATACCACTGAAGTATTGTATTTGATATACTGTATTTGTACTTCTTGGGAAGAAAGCTATAGCGAACCTAGACAACTTAATAGAAAGCCAAGACATCACCCTGCCAATGGAAGTTCACATAGTCAAAGCTATGGTTTTCCCAGTAGTAATGTATGGTTGGACCATAAGGAAGGCGGAGCGCCAAAGAATAGATGCTTTCAAATTATGATGTTGGGGAAGACTCTTGAGAGTCCCCTGGACTGCAAGGAAATCAAATCGGGCAATCCTACAGAAAGTCAAGCCTGATTGCTCCTTGGAAGGACGAATACTGAAGCTCAAATACTTTGGCCACCTCATGAGAAGAGAGGACTCTTTAGAAAAGACCCTCATGCTGGGAAAGATTGAAGGCAAAAGGAGAAGGGGGTGGCAGAGGATGAGATGGTTAGATAGTGTCACCGAAGCAATGAACATGAAATTGGGTGAACTCCGGAAGCTAATGGAAGACAGAGAGGCCTGGCATGCTGTGGTCCATGGGGTCGCGAAGAGTCGGACATTACTTAGCAACTGAACAACAACAACTGTACTTGAAAAAAGGATTCAGTACCTTTTCAAGTGGAGTATCTTTTCAAGTAGAATAACTCTTGGCTGGAGCTGAATTCTTGAGAAAGTAGAGCAGACCCATTAATGGCTAACAAATCAATAACCAGATGATTGCATATAGCTTCTTCTTGACTGTCTGGTTTGTTGTGATAAATTCCATATTCATGAAATATCAGTTGGGAGCTTGGAGCAGGCAAAACCTTGTTGCTCTATACTGAACTGTTTTTTGACAGAGTTCATAATGATGAACCAGAAGCTTGGAACAGCGTTAGGAAATGGATCAGAGAAACAAATGCAGTACAAGGAAATTATGTGCTTGTTTATTTGAAGTAGGAGACGTTTCATTGTTGAAAATGAACAAGTGGGCTCTCTGTAGAAAATGGTTTATGGGTGTGTGGCATCTTGGTCTGCCACACTTTGCTACACTTTGCTAATTACATCTTGACTTCCATCTAGGAGGCAGCTAGGTAGAAAATTGACTCTGAGACTGCATCCATCTTAGTGCTGCTCTTTTCATTTTGCCCCTCTTTGGAATTATCCCGAGGCGTACCTAAAGGGGGAGCATAGCACTCAGTTTTGCCAGGAGCCCCACTCCCCTTCGGAGCCATTCATAGCCAATGTAGCCTCCATTTTGCATTAGCAGCTAGGAATGGTTCCGAAGAGGAATAGCAGTGGCTGCTTGCAAATTTTAGTGCTTGATGTCCCTCTGGTATCCCTCTGGAACTACCCATGATGGAGGATCTAGGGATGTCTGCAGAACTGTCACCCCACAGGTCAGTTTCTTCCCTATTACATTTTGGAACACTTGTGGGGTGCGGTCTTCACTGGGTGATGCACTCAGGGTGGTGGCAATGGTTACACCACAACTGCCCCAAATGGTAAAATCTTCATATTTTTAAATAATGTTTTATATCATTGTCACACTTGGGTCCGGAGGGCTGATGCCACCTTGGTCTTTAGGGTTGCCTTGAAGGGACCACACCGCCAGTGGACATGTTACTTAACAGAAGAGCCTCTGCTAATACCTTCACAACACTGGGGTTTATTTCTATACATCAGTTCTCCATCCTTGGGGCTCCATCGCATGAGCGCAGGGAGCCCACTCACTCACACCTATGCCAAATGTGGGGAGCCCGTCCACTCACACCCAGGCCGATCTCATTAACCCACCGTGGGGAACACACCTACTCCACCAGCACAAAACCCATCTCAGTTTCCATATCGATAAGGTTCACAGTGTTGCAGGCAATATACACATTACAGCACTACGGGCACTTTAGCTTAATCCCGGCAGTTTAGCCCCTTCAGTCCACCACAGGGAGCACTCACATTCTCCCTCCCACAGGCCCATATCACCTCAGTACACCACAGGGAGCATTAACCTTCCACCTGCACAGATTCCCTTAGTCCACCACCAGGAGCATTCACACGCCACCTGCCCATTCCCCCTTGCCCTTAGTCCTGCAGGGAGCATTCACACTCCACCTGCACATTCCTGTGGTTCCCATATTGTCAGCAGTTCTCCTGAGTCTGAGGCTCAGTCCATTTCCAGGCCAGGCCAGGCAATCCTTCTGTCCTGTAGGCGCATCCTTGGGTCTTCCTGGTGCAGACACTTTGCCAGCATTCTCCTCTGGTGATTCTGCTGCTTTTCCTCTTCCTAGGTCTAGCTGGGCTGCCTTCTCTCCCAGCCTCAGGGTATGGCCTCTTTTAACCCTCCCTGATGGGGGACACACCTTCCAGCTGGGCTTGGTCTCCAAGTGATAGCAAGATCCCTACCCCAACACTCTCAAAGACCAGGGTAGGGTGACAATCATTCACTGCAGAATTTCCATCAGAAACCAATGAAACAAACTGCATTGAAATATATGTATCCTTTCCAAAGTTATAGCCAAAAAACCAGAAAAGGAAAACACAACTGCCTTCTGGAACAAGTGGATTTTCTTAACTCAAATCTGACCAATGAAACTGTTTCAAATGATGTGTTGTTATGACACAGCAGGGAATCAATAAGGTGTTTTGGATGATTCAGCTCTCATTACCATCTATCAGAGCTAATACTAGAACTCTGTGCTAGCCCAGCCGACTCCTGAGTCGGTGCAAACATGCCTTATGGCACAGTTGCGGTCCTACCGTTTTGCGAGGGGGGGGGGCAAACGGCCCGGCCGGTGTGCTGCTCGAGTGGGAGGAGGGCAGTGACCAGGCAGCTCACCTCTTCAAGAGGTGAACATTGTTTGGCCCACCTGCCCTCCCTTGCCCCCATACAGTTCTGAAGTAGAGCCTGGCATGGCGGGGGTATGTCAGTGGGTGGTGAAGGGTGGGGAGCTGGTGCCGGGGTCACTGAGCCTGGCCCTGAGGTGGAGCATGGGCTGGGTGCACCACTGTTATGGCATGCTTGCAACATTCGGAAGCCAGTGCAGGGGGGCTGCCCCAGCTCAGGTCAGTCTTGGGCAACAGCTGGTAACAGGGCTGGCCTGTAACCAATGTCGTCCTTCCCCCCCCCCCCGCACCAGCACAGTGAGCACATCGCCTGTTGCTACAGCCAGGATCTCTATGAGCTGTAGGTCAGTGGTACAAGCACAGCAGCTTTACTTTAGGCCCTCCCACCTGCCCCTGCCTCCAAATGGCCCCAAATGGGCCCCTTCGAAGCAGTTGGCGTGATATCATCATGTCACCAACAACTATTTCCACCAACCACAAGCACTCTTCTTGGTAGTGGGGGGGGTCCTATCGGGAGGGTGGGGGGACCCACGGGAATGCCCCACATTGGGCCCACCACTCCTAGAGCCTGCCCTGGCTGGGAAAGACTGCTTTCTGACATCTTGCAGAACTACAGTGCATCAGAATAGACATAATAGCTGCTTCTTTCAAGCTGTAGATATCAAAACGGGGTCCAGTATTGTATAATGATGAAATTGCAAAGTCCCTTGTAGAAGTCCTTCCTTAGCCCTTATAATTGGATCTGCTGAGAATTGAGCCTGGATGAAAGCATGTGTTCTACCACTGAGATACAGTGGTATCTGTATCTGCACCCAACCATACAGAGACAAAGATACCTGTGAACAGAGCATCCCATATTCTTGGTATACAGTGCAAAATTAATAGGGAGAAGGAAAAAGGATATGCAATGAATACTGTTAAAGTAATGCTCAGTGGCACGGTGTGTGTTGCAAAAGTATATCTGTGTTAAAGCTTAAAATTTGCACACTAAGAGGGCATCGCTTCAGCTCACAGTCCATGAAAATAGGCTGAGCTGGCAGTGAAATATGACCACTGAAGATGCCAAGGGTGTCTGAAAGGTCCTTTCTGGAGGTGCCATTGACTGCTCACATGTGCAATTTTACCTGCGGTCTAATTTTTCCTTTAGTATTGATTATATGAGGAATGAGATGAAACATAGGAAACCAGTGTTGCAGAGAATACATTGGCTTATTAATGCTTCCTTTACAAATTGGTGAGCTGAAAATGCACTAGAAGAGAATGATGAAAAGTGAGCCTCAACTGCTGAAGAAAAAACACCTTTCTCCAGCCTTTTTCTTGGCATGAATGTCAAAGCCATTTTCCCTCTGGAGTTACCTGCAGTCATATATCCCAGAATCACATTTCTGTGCATAGTAATGTACAAGGTAATGACCTCCTACTGATATTTTCACTCAGAGACCCACAGTCCCGAACAGAGTGAAACACACTTTGGGTGCAATCCTAACCTGGAGTTAGACTGGCACAGTTAGGCCAGCAAAGTTTGGCTGGCACAAAGGCCATCGTAAAGTGCATTTGGACCACTCTTGGAGTCAGGGAGGATGGCGCACATCTGTGTGCTGGCCTCTCTATGCCAAGAGTAGTCTAAACATACTTTATGGTGTCCCTTGTGCCAGCCAAACTTTGCTGGCCTAACTGTGTTGGCCTGACTCCAGTTTAGGTTTGCACCCTTACAATCTATTGGAATCTATGGTGTTAAACTCCATATGTCACTGTGGGCATTGCCAAAGCAAACCTATATCTATATATATAAAAACGGACGTGGGTATGTATGTATGCGTGTCTGTATGCGAGTATGTATGCGTGTATGTATGTTCTGCATAGGCTTCGCGACGCTTGGCCCCATCCGCACGAAACTTGGCACACACGTACCTTGCGGCCTGGCAAACAACACTGCGGGGGTCAGACCCCCCCTACAGCCCCCCGTTTTTCGGGGAGGGGGGCCAGATCATCAGGAACCAAGGGGATTGCATTGGACTAGAGGTCTGCTGCCACCCTGTGGTCACAAACGATTCTGCAGGTTATGTGGTAGGGCTCCAGTAGCTCAGCTACTACACAGGGACAGAAACGAAACCGAAACTGCTTTGCACTGCCTGAGTTGCCCAGGCTGGAAAGAGCAGGATCCAGAGAGTTCCAGCACCCAGTCGAATCTGAGAGGGACCTATTTCTAGGGAGCTAGCTGGCCACCTCTGCCTGTTTCTCATACTTCACTGCTATCCTGCCACAGTACCTGCAGACAGTAAGTGGGACCATTTCATTACGCTCCTTTGCTTGATTCTGTCCCTGAATTCATTCCTTCTCCTAATACAAGCTGGGGATACTTTCTCCCCTGGGCAATGCCGGATAACAAAAAGCTAGTAAACCTATATAATGTATCTTTATATGTATTTTCCGAACCTTTAATAGCTGATGTGAGATTTGGAGACCAAAGACAGAACTCCCATGTCACACCTAGTTTAGCACTGAGGAACGCTTATTTCTGATGGAGAGCCACCTCTTGTTTTTAATTTTACAGTGTGTAAGAACTATCTCTCCTCAGATAGTGTTGTTGTCTGTTGTTGCCTAGTGTCTCCTGTGTTGTTGCATAAGCCACTGTTCTGGGTAAACCACCTCCTCAAAAGGAGTGACTGAATGATCCAATCAAACCCAATGCAGAAAGAGTTGCTCCTCCTCTTCCCCTCCAGAGGCACTGATTGGAAGGAGGCATAGTCAGAGAAGGGAATCATACAGGTGCTATCCTATCCACACTTACCTGGGAGTAAGCCCCATTGACTAAAATGGCGTTTACTTTAGAGTATCTTTGAATAGGATGGCGCTCTCAGAGACACAATGAGCAACCTACTTAGCAAATGGGGAGTGATTTAAGGCAAGAAAATGGCACTGAACTAACCGACCAGCACCCCCACTTTTGTGCTAAGGCTTCCAAGCGAACTCGGCTGGCTCAGGGGCAGTTCTGGGAGGGCGGATCTGGGCGGCGGGGTGGGTGGAACTGGGCAGGGGGTGGGCAGGTTGGTGGATGGGCCAGCCCAGAGAGGGATGGGGGCCTGGGATGTGGTCATTAGGCCGCATCCAAGGCCTTGTCCCCAGGCTGTGTGGCCCCGATTTGGGCCACGTGACTTCCTCGGTTTTGTGCCTGCAATTTTTATGGTCCTGACGTTGTTGGGGGGAGGGGCAAATGCCCTGGGCGTTGCCACCACCAGGCCCTTTAAGGGCGCCGCCACCACCTCCTCCACCCCGTTGTTCCACCCTCTGAGGAACTTGAAAAAGTCAGTAAGTGCTATCCGAAGGTGTTGCAACGCTTTTGGACAGCAGCGGAGTGTTGTGTGAGGCTTTGTAATGCTCGGGGTGGGGGTGGGGGTAGTCTGAGGAGTGGCAATCCATGGCCCTGGCTCCGGGGAGGCTAGAGGGCAAGGGACGCAACATGGCCAACTGGCTTATGCCGTATCCAGTGCAGGTTTGGAGGTGACTGGAGTAAGGGGATATTTAGCCCCTATGGGCAGAGGTGTCACCTACTCCCCAGTAGACGGTTCGCTGGGCGGGAGTAGGGAGTGATTGACAGTCCGTCGATTCACTTCCGGTTTCTTCGCGCACCCCGCGTGGCTTTCCCTCGCCTCGGAGGGGGCGCCTGCTCGCCCAGGCACCCGGCGCCCCCCCACCCATCCCCCAAGACGAGCAGGCACCCCCTCCGAGGCGAGGGAAAGCCACGCGGGGCGCGCGAAGAAACCGGAAGTGAATCGACGGACTGTCAATCACTCCCTACTCCCGCCCAGCGAACCGTCTACTGGGGAGTAGGTGACACCTCTGCCTATGGGGCTACTCGGGTCTGCAACAGAGCTGCTCCCAGTGAGTAGAAGGGGCTGCTTCCATGGCACGTTGCAGCACCTGCAATACTTACCATGCTGCACCCCTCCTATAGCTATCTATAGAAAGCTCGCTATAGAAATCACTTCAATACTGTGGACTGAGAAACTGTGTGGGGGTAACTGCAGTCCATCATCAGAGTCACGTAAAGGGGAACTGCACTTAAAGCCACCTGTGCAGTGAGGGAGAATGCTTGGATGTGGAAAACCTGGCCCTAGATTCCTGTCCAGCCCCGAAACTTGCTGGGGCTCCTGGAGATGACCCGAATCCTTATACAATCACCTTGCTGAAGCTAAGCTGGTTTAGTGCTGGTCAGGGGCATGGAGTGAATTAAGACTGCCTAGGAATTATGCATATGCAACCTGAATAACAGGAAGGCTGTAGGCAGAATGAATCAATTGCCATTTTCCAGCCCAGCTTACCTGACATTTTAAGGATCACCTGTGTTACATTGCAAAGCACGTTGTCAATGGAAATGTGCTAAAGAAAAGGCTGTTCAAAAGTAATAAAAACAAGAGAGAAGGAAGAATTCCTTAAGATACAAATCAGGCTTTCTTCTGACTCAGCTTATTTAAGTATCATGTGCTTTTCGAAATACTCCTCACTTTTTTTTATGGCCAGTCATGTGCCTGCAATAAAATGACAGCCTAATGGTTTCTCCTGTTTTGCAATTATACAAATTGGCGTACAGGGGAAAAAAGGGCCATAAACCGAGGCGTCTTCCTTCTTTGTCTGAAATGAACACATGTACTTACGTGCACCGGGGCAGCATAGAAATGCATGACGTAGCTCATCAGCTATTATGAAATGCACTTTTTACACTGTATTTTTCCCTTAGAGGTTTTGCTTCAATCCAAGTGCGTTTGAGCACACTTTGAGCCATCTCTTGGGTAGGACTGGGATGGCAACCTTGGGCCCCATGCTATCATGACCAATATATGGCCATAAAAGGAGAACCCCACACTGGTTGAGTTGCCCCCGGCTTGCATCCTTCAAGGGACAGCTGAATAGTACAGACAAGTGGTATGGCAACGCAGAGTGACATTTCCCAGTGTTCCTCAGGGACTAAGGTCAATAGAAAATGTGCTTCCATCTCTCCCACACACTGGTTTACCTTGAATGAATCTTCAATGCTGGGTTAGCCCATTAGGGCCTGGAAAATCACTTTAGGTATGACAACCCTGGGTTCCTTTCCCAGAAAAGCCCCTGTTTGGGGAGGGGGAGATTATATACCTTTAAGGGGCTGGCCCATTATATTAGGGAATACGATCTGCTTGTGGAAGATCATGGGTTTGGTCCCTGGTGTTTCCAGTTAATGGATCTTATGTAGCAGTTAATGGGAAGAAGAAAGCAGCGGCCTGAAATGCTGGAGAGTGGTTACAGTCAGAGTTGACAACACTGGGCCAAATGGACCAAAAATAGTATCAGGTGCTTGACTGTATAATATAGATAAGGTCATTGCTAGTGTAACTGTTGCTTTCCCATAGCTACTCAGGGCTTGGTGAGATACAGAGGTGTACCTGATTGGGGGTGGGGGTCTAGCAGGCCATGTGATCCCAGGCCCCAGACTGGAAGGGCCCTGCAAGCCACCATTGCCTGCCCTCTGGCGGGTCAGGCAGGTCCATGGGCCCTCTGAAGGTGTTCTGCAGTCTCCAGAGGGCCATTAAACAGTACTTCCAACAACTGGTGAAATGATGGGAGATCTGTGAGTGGAATTTTGGTTGGAACAATGTCTTGGGGAGGGGAAATAAGATACAGGTATCTAGTTGTCCTTCGTGCGCCCTGAGGCACCTGGTGGGCCCCTGTGAGATACAGGAAGCAGGACTAGATGGGCCCTTGGCCTGATCCAGCAGGGCTCTTCTTACGTTCTTATGGGAATTACTTCACCTTCCTTCAGTGCCATAGACCTGGTTGGATTCCAGAAGTCATGTGGATGCTATCAAAATGTACTGTTTTTAAATGTGGGAGAAACTGACCATGGATTTCCTGTATTACCGCTTGTTTGGCCCTCAGTCATGGTCCCTCTTCCTTAAAAGGTGATATTGAAATATCTAAAAGCCAAAGACTATTTTGAACAGACGTGAATCAAGCTGACAAATAACTGGCTTGCCAATTTGTGTTTACATCGTGGTGAAATGTGCACTTGGCATTCATGTGGTCCGTATGTGGCAAAGAGGACCTGAGCCTTTGTGGCTGTGTATGTTCGGAAAGTCATGAAAGTCGCGAAAAAACTGGCACCAATTAGAGCCAATTCACACGTCTTCACTTGGCCGCTCAATCCTTTAATTAATCCCTCCAAAAATTCCCCACTTGTTTATAACTTCTGTACATGGCTACACAATTTGGTCTTAAAGTCTAATAATTGCTGCAAGATGGCTGGATTTTATGTATGTTCTTTAGTGAACTCTGTGAATGTTCACTGTGCATGAAATTCATTTCTGGGCAGTGCGCTAACCCATGTCCCCCTTCATGTTTCAGGTCCTACTAAACTTTGAGACTTTCAATGTTTTGGTATTCTTTCTAGATCATCATGAACAATGTCATCCTTTTTGCATACTATCACCTGTATCCAAACGTCAGCCAGCAGAAGCAGGGAGATGACCTGCCACCTCTGCCACACTGCTGTAGGAAAAAAAGCACCTAACTTGCGCAGTGTCACCAAACACAGAAGTCTTCTGGTTTTATTGAAAGGGATGGTCTGTGCTGTCCCCATAAGTAAAACTGGAGGTCCTGGCCTTCTGGCTTTAAGGAAACGTACAATGGTGTGTGTGTGTGGGGGGGGGGGTAGGATTGAGTCCTAAGATGAGCAAATAATGTTCTTGACATAACATGTAGATCAACCCTCCTTACAGCCCAATTCTACTACTAGCAGTCCACTACTGGAAGCTGAGCCATAACTAGGGCAGAGCTGAGGGGCATCCGCCCCAGGTACTACACCAAGTGGGAAGGCATGATGGTCCCCCAGGCTCTTCCCCAGTTACAGGAGGTGCTGGTGGATTCGTGTTCCACATTCTTTCTCCTGTGGAGGCTCCCTAACAAGGGGTGCAAAGCTGCTGCAGCAAGTGCCCCCTCCACCAGGGAGAACCCAGAATTGATGCCGCGGGGCACATGTCATGTGACGTCGTCACAGCTCCAGATGCTGAGGCAGTGCATTACACCTCTGACTAGAACTCACATTCTGATGGGGTATGCGCTTTGTGGCAGTCACAAATGGCCGGCCATCAGTGAGGCTGCAGTGGCCCCACATGTGGCGGTGGAAAACAGAGCACCTGCTGAGGTTGTTTGGCAGGGGAGGTGAAATGGGACGGGGAAGGGCGTGTACATGATGGAGGCGCCCAGTGTGAGTGACTTGTGCCCGATGCTATCTCCTCTGATAGCACCTGGCATGCCCCCTTTCGTTCCTTGGACCTGCATAGGCGAAGGAGCTGGCACAGGTTCAAAGAGACCCCTTGCTAGTCGATGGACCCTCTCCTAAGCCTCCTGATCTCGCCCCCCCCACCGCAGGATGCAGTGCAAGCCTTTTTTGGTGTGGGTTCGGTGGTGGGGAAAGAATAGGATTGGGTTGTTAGTTTCCCATACAAATATACATAGCATAGCTTCATCTGTTCTGCTCCAGAGGCAAGTCTCATCCCCTGAAATGTCCAGACAAAAAAACCCTCACAGTTGTAATGCACATTTTTTTCTTTTCTTGTTTAATAAGAGACATTTTCAAAGACTCTAGTGGCTGTACTAGTGAAGGCGGATGGAAATACGGCAGTTAAGAATGTACTTAATCCATGCCCTGACGACATGTACAAAAGTTCACTCCCAATTTTGCTTTAATATATTTTGTTCATAACATGAGTGTTTATTGCCACCATAATTTACACATTACACACACACACACACACACACACACACACACACACACACACACACAAACCTAATCATCGGGTGGCCTCTGGGAGTCATTTATGACTCAGTGCTGCCTTTTTCGTAGCTTAACCATGCATTTTTTTCTTATAAAGTTCACACTAGTGATTTTATAAAAGTATTAGCATGTTTCTAAGTCATGGGCAGGGTGTGTGTGGGAAAATCTATATAAGCCTCTTATAAAAACAGCGGTTGTTTAATGTGTGTAATTTTCCATTGTATAACACATGCACTGCATTATTCTTTTTTAAGTTTTTGCAAGAACAGGGCAAAAGTAGTTTTTAGGAGACACTTGACCTGAAAGTCAATGGATGGACAAACCATTGACCAACATCCACAAAATCATGAAATAAAATGAAATCCATATTCCAGGATAAAAACTAGTTGAATTAAATGTCCCTCATCTTTCCAGTAAGAGTTGACAGCCCAATCCTATCTCTTCCCCCCCCCCCACTGATGCAGCCATGGAGTTAGACTGCATGCTGCATCTTGATGGGGAGGGAGGTCTTCCCCCTGCCACCCATATGGGTTGGTGAACCCTTCCCTTTCCCAGACCCGATCTGCCCTCTTCTCTGCCCCATTGCTGCCCCTTTCCGCCCACCCTGTCACTGTTCTGCCTCCCCCCTGGTCTACTTGGGTCAGCTGGCCTTCCCAATCCACCACTGCATGCAGGGCTGCTTCAGCCTTTTTGCCAGCATTCCAGCACTGCGTAGCTTTGTGCTCTGCTGGATAGGTTTTGGTGATGGGGCGGCTGTAAGTCTCTTTCACCCTCTTGGACCATCTAAGAAGTGAAAGTTCAGGCATGTTTTAGGGATGCACAAATAGGTACTGTTTAAAGGGCTATCCACACATCTTCTTTATATTAGGATTGTATGGTGGTACTGCATAGTCTTTGAAGGCAAGCAACTTTTAGGATGCAATCCTAACCTGGGGGTATCACAAATGCACTGTCCTCCCTGACTCTGCGAGTGGTGCAAACGCACTTTAGAGCACATTTGCGGCACTCTTGGGCTAGCACAAGGGACTTGCACCGGCCTAACTCCAGGTTAACCATATTGTTTTTTGGTTAAGGTGCCCTTAACCATATTGTTTTTTATGATGGAAAAGTAGGGTATACAAAAGGTGCTACTAGTTTACATAGGAGGCTGGTACTAGGGACCAACCTGAATGTTAAATATATCATCGCCTGTGCTTTTTAAATCCCTTACAAGTAAGAGCTGTAGTGGATTGGAACCACATTGCAAGTCAAAGGGGTTTTAATTATTTGCACCTCACTATTTTCCCAATAAAAATATAGTTATTTATCGCAGTTTTATAGAGCAACTTTCCCCAGGTAATATAACCTGTTGCTCCAGGTGCTTTCATTGCACCAAGAAGAAGCTGGTTCCTCCCAAAGCTGCCACTGGCTGGGCAGCTCCTTTGACAGGGGTGGAGAGAAGATTTTTTGGCAGGAGAGGATGACATGCTTAACATCTCATCTCATTCGGTCTTAAGTCACAGACTAAACACTAAACTCTTCAGTTCCCAATCTAGGGCACTTTTTCAGTGGATGCTTTTTCTAAGACGGCGCCAAACTAGAAGTTCCTGAAAGTTATTTGAATATTAAGCAATATTGTTGGATCCAAATAACTCTCTGCATTAGCAAAGCAAACATCTCTTGGATTTGTAGTCCCCTGCAGCCCCCAAAACTGGCCCCAGAGGGTCGGTCATCCCTCCAGAGTAGCTTTTCAGCCTTGCGTGGGAGGGTGGGTGGCAGAGGCGGATCTACAGGGAAGGCAAAGCTCTAAGTGTTACAAGAAGCCTTACCCTGTCATGTAAATCCCTCCTCTCCCTTGCTGCTGTAGCCAGTAAGCAACGCCAAGATGTTGCTGTTCCCTGTGAGGATTGGCTAAAATGGTGCAGGAGAGGAGTGATTTCCACTGCAAGGTAAGGCTTCTTGCAAAACTTAGAGCTTTGCCCTCCCTTAGATCTGCCTCTGGTGGGTGGGTGGGTTAACACTTTGCTTCCCCGTGAGTAACAGCTTTCTAACTTTTACATATTTACCAGGGAAACATCCACAACTGGTATGGCTGCTTCTTCATCTTCAGGGGTTACATTTGAACCCCACAATGAATTCTGTCCAGTGGGCATCACACACATTTCTGAAGGTACATAGCAAGAAGTGACATGTTCTTCTGAAATCTTTGGATTCCAATAAAACAAACAGCATCTGGGTGCCCTTGGTATTTATTCCTCCCTGGCCTGGTCACCAATACTTTATTAATAGAAAGACAGGGTTAATGACCATAGGAACAGTTCTCAACTTGCCATGTTGTCCTCCATGACTGTGATGGCATAGGAAGGCTTACTGAATGTGGGTGGATTGTCCTATAGAGGTAAACATAAATTTCCAATATAACAAAACAAATTTCCAATATAACAACAAAATTCTGTCATGAAACATAACATTAAAACACCCAGAAACAGAGCACTGTCTAATGACTGAGCAAAGTGTGGGCTTCCGTTTAACAACACCATTCAGCTTTCTACCTGCTGTTTGTTAGCACTGACATATCAGAATACTGAGAAGTCAAAATAAAATTAGGCACCCATATTCAGGACACAGTTCTATAGATAAGAACATAAGAAGAGCCCTGCTGGATCAGGCCAAAGGCCCATCTAGTCCAGCTTCCTGTATCTCACAGCGGCCCACCAGGTGCCCCAGGGAGGCATGAGACAACAAGATGCTTGCATCCTGTTGCCACTCCCTTGCACCCAGTACTCTGAAGTAGCCTACTACTAGTGTAAGGAGGCTACAACCCATCATTGCCTATAGCCCACGATGGACTTTTCTTCCAGAAATCCATCCAATCCCCTCCCAAAGACATCTAGACCAGATGCCATCACCACCTCCTGTGGCAAAGAGTTCCACAGATTAACTACCTGCTGGGTAAAAAAGTATTTCCTTTTATCTGTTTTAACTCTCCCAACCCTCAGTTTTAGCGGATGTCCCCTGGTTCTGGTGTTTTGAGAGAGGGAAAAGAACATCCCTTTATCGACTCTATCCCTTCCATGCATAATTTTGTATGTCTCAAAATTATGTATGTCTCAAAATAGATCAGTGGTTCCCTAGTTGCGGGTCAGGACCCACCAATGGGGTCACAAGCCAATTTGCGACCAATGGGTCGCAAAGCACCTAGAGCAGCCATATTGAAAATATGGGAAGAAGGGATGCTGGAAAGGGGGAGGGCCGTGTGGTTGTTTTGCTTGTGTCAAGGTTGTAAATAGGGTTATTTTTTCTTTCTCATTGTTATTGAAAAATGACTGAGAAATAACACATCGTATTGCTGCATTCTCAGGAAAGCTGCAGGCTCTGCTGTCACAATGACGGCACTTCCGGCAGGTCCCAGACAGTCTTTCTAAAAAGTGGGTCCTGATGCTAAAAAGTTTGAGAACCACTGCTATAGATCATATTCAGATACAAACTTGACCCATGCGCCCATTTAAAAAGACTGGCAGCAGCGAGGGGAGGGGAATGTAGGAAAACTTGTCAGCACAATCCTATGCATATCTACCCAGCTGCGAGTCTCACTGTGCTCAATGGGGCTTACTCCCAGGAAAGTGAGCATAGAATGTCAGCCTGTAATGCTTTATCTATCTACCTTGGAGATTGGGATATCAAAATGAAAACCTGTATCTGCTTTCAGGTATACCTGCTTTCAGATACCATTCTACATATTTCTAACTCAAACCCCACACCCATCTTAAACAAGAACAATTTTTTTTAAAAAACAACAACATAATGTTTTTTTTTTAAAAACAACATACGTCCTTTGAAGACTATGATTTAAATTAAAGTTAGGGCCCCATTCTATGCAAGAAGCTGCAAGATGGTGTACAATCAATTCATCCCCCCTGACATGAGTGGAAATGCTTCGTTTGGATCCAAGCCATGATCTATCTATGCCTAACAGGAAATTCCCTGTTCAGTGATGATGTTTTTAAGATGCGACAGTTTTTAATGAGTATTATGACTCTAAACATTGGCCCTGTGAAAAAGTGGCATTTCCTTTTCAATAAATAATGTGAGGACTGTAGAGCCGTGCATACATATTCCAAGAATGACAAGAATATGCTTTAGTTTGAGTCAAGTTAATACGGCTGCATTACTTTTTCCCTTTGGTGGGCTCCATGCTTTATAGCAGGTGCCTCCAACCTCTGGTCCGTGGGTCAGTTCTGGTGTTCTCATGATCCTTCCCCAGCATGAACAGTCCTTACCATGCCTCCGAGGACGCTTCCAATAACCCTGACTGTAGCGTCCAGGGGTCCTGGTTACCAGCTGCTTCTGCACATAACTCCGCGCGCAAGGCATGCTAGGGCAGCAGACCCTGGAGGCAGCTAGACACAAAGACCCCTGGGGGCTGTAGTTGTGGTCTTTGGAAGCGCTCCTGATGGAATGGAAAGTGCCATTCACGCTGGGGACGCTTTCCCCCACTGCAGCGATCTCCACTTTGGGGACCACAGCTTTATCAGATTGATTGAAGATTACTTTTGTTGGAAGTCGTTTTAAAGGAAGATTATCAGGATGCTGAAAAGACAACCTTGATGTAACCCCCTGCAGTCCGGAGGCGGGGGAGACTGGTATAACGTGTACTTTACAAGTCAAAATGCTAATCTGAGCCGACTAGTTATCCACCTAGTTCAGTGGTTCTCAAACATTTTAGCACCGGGACCCTCTTTTTAGATTGACAATCTGTCCAGGACCCACCGGAAGTGATGTCATTAACCTGGAAGTGATGTCACGGCTGAAAGTGCCATCATTGTGACACCAGAGCCTGCTGCTTTCCTGAGAATGCAGCAATTAGTTGAATTCGCCGTTTTCCAATAGTAAAGTGAAAAAAGAAAGAAAGAAAAAACCTTGACACAAGCAAAATAACCACACATCCCTCCCCCTTTCCGGTCCAATCATCCCATATATTTAATAATGGCTGTGCTAGGTGCTACGTGACCCACCCGAGTTTGGCTCACGACCAGTGGTGTCATCTAAATGATTTAAGAACAGGTACTCACTTTTGATTGGCACGTGTCGGGACCCGCCCACCGGAAGTGACGTCATAAGCCGGAAGTGATGTCATGGCAGGAAGGGACATGAAAAAAGCCCTTTTTGGGAGGGAGGAGCCTGGTCGAACATGGAGGACTGTTCTGTTCCCTCGGGGAATGGAGCAGTCAGTCTTTCGCCTTATCTCTGGACCCCCCAGCCGGGGGCAACCAGCCTGGGGTCATAGAAGAATGACCTCAGGGCAAGGACAGTTGCCAGAATGCTCCGGGAAGTGGCCAATTCCTGGAGTGAACTGGAGCCCGACAGCAGAAGGGCGAATAGGATCCTGTGTCTACAACGGACGCAGGCAAGTGTTTGACGGCTTCGAGGATAAGATCTGGAACGGAGTCTGAAGGTTTTCAGCTGGACTTGTAAGTCAATCCTCTGTAATCTCTTAAGCAGAGAAAGGATGGGCTGGAGGAGGACAAGAATTTGCTAATTAAGACATATAATTAATGGACTGAGTGAACGGATCTGCTCACGGCGACAAAAGATGGCCACCGGGGCAGATAAAGAAAATGAAAGTAATTTTTTGAAAACCCACAGCTGGAGAGCAAAAAGCGTTCAAAAGTGCCTTGCAAGATAAAATTATGGAATCTGTTATGAAATTATCTGGGCTTATACTTTCTTGCTCTTTTTAAAACAAAAGGAAGAAACTGTATGTGATTTGATTCCCCTAAAAAGAATAAAAGAAGGAAAGAAGGGAAAAAAATACATGGAGATTAAAGTTATAACATGACGTTTTGGTCCTTTACTGTTAATGAAATTTTTTATAAGAATGCAAGATAAGCAAGCAGGAGAGATAACCGAACCAGCGGAAGATTTAAGCTGTCAGATGGATTTATGGAAGAGGACAGAAATTATATGCTGAGGATTGGAACTGACAGGCTTTGTGCTGTTTTTACCACCGGTGGGTGAGAGTGGGGAACTTATTAATTGCCTAGCGATGATATTATTTGGTTAAGTTGGTGAGAGACTAACTTTTAAATAATTGTCATGAGGCACTAAGATGGCGTCTATCTAAAGAGAAGACAAAGCAACTGGGCGTTCCCTCTCTTGGACTTAATGGCGTAGGACTTAATGGCGTAAGAAGAAGTTTGCTGACAGACAGAGGAAGATGAATGGTGTGCTTATTTTGAAAACACTGTTTTCGCTTTGAAGAACTTAAGATTTACGACAAACCAATTAGAACTCTGACCCTTGAAATTATAAATAATTTGAAAACTGGATAATTGTTTGGAGAAAGAAGATTTTAGTAAATTTTAAATTGGGCTTTATTGTATATTGCAAGAAAGTATGATGTGAGATTTGGGGTGCAGATTGGCAGATGGAATGCATGTTAGTGCTAAATAGTGCTTTTAGTTTAAAGCTAATCTATTGCTTATTAACCATGTTTGTTTAGAAATATGTGTACACCCTATAGAAAGAGAATATGAACTGCAACAGAGATAAGACCAATGTTGGTGTTGGAATATGAAATTAAGAATATATAAACAGGATAGTTAGAATGGTCTGGGTGAGGGGGGATGTCTTAATTACAGATATATAAAGTTGATTTATAACAAGCGATATGGGACTGTCCTTAGCTCAGGCTAGCTGTTGATGATAGATAGAAGAAATTCAGAATGACTTTATGCTGTGCGGGATGTCTTTATACCAGATATAAAGTTAAGAGTTGTAAAAAGCGATATTTAAAGACTACCTTAGTTTAAGCCAATCTGGATGTTTAGATTAAAATGAATTTATAAGATATTAGAATTTAAGGAGAAGGTTATTTGTATATAAGGTTGCAGTTTAGAATTGTACAGGGATGTTACACTGAATATTTAAGCAAAAGATAGTAGTAGTTCCTCCCTGGCTTATATTTCTTATTATCTTAATAGCAAAAGTAGTCTTTTTTTTTATTTGCTTCTGTTTTACTATTAATACTAATATAGATTATAGATTATATACTTGTTTTGAATACTAGATGAGGCTTGGCTTGTAATAGCTTATTATTAATAATGTTTCAAGAAATTCATTGCAGTTAAAATAGATTTTACTTTGGCAATGTAATCTCTCCACAACCTTCTGTATATACCTTGTGTCATTCCCCTTTCCCTTTTCGTAAAAATGTTTCCCCTCACCCATTACTGTATAGAAGAAAAATAAAATTATTATTGGGGAAAAAAAAGCCCTTTTTGAGGCCTCAGACAATTTTAAACTGACCCAACAGTTGCAACAGTATTCCACAGCACCCCCAGAACATGTTAAGGAGGCCTGGCATCATGTTAAAGTGACCCAACAGTTCCAAAACCCCAGAGCAGCTCATTTTTCAGTGGCAAGACAAGGCAAGCCTCCGCTCGCTGCCTGCCTGCCTGCCTGGCTCTGAGAACATGCAGGCAACTCAAACGTGCAGGAAATTCAAACATTGCAGGGGGCGGAGTCAATGAGTGGGCGGGTGAATGGGCGGGGCCAGCCGTAATCCTAGGAACTGGTACTTGCGTACCCCCGCCTACCCCCTGCATGACATCACTGCTCACGACTCACCTAGTGACCCACAGTTTGAGAAATACTGATCTAGTTCCATATTGTGACTGGCAGGATCTTTCCAGGGTTTCAGTCAGGGACCTACCCCAGTTACTCTCAGCAATGCCAGGGATTGTTCTGGGGATCTTTTGCATGCAAAGCATGCGGTTTCAGGTTGCAGGACTTGGAATAAAATCCATACCTGAGACTTTAGAGAGCCAATGATAGTCATAGTTAGGGCTATCAGATACAAATGGGGACAGACTGTGTGTACCTTTAACTATTATATAGAAGGGGGAATGTTGGCAGGTGCAGCTTTTTAAACCCTTGAGCTGCAGATGCCCAAATTCCCTCTTCAATACAATGGTTAAAGCTATAGGCACTCTGTTCCAGTTTGTATCTTTTAACCCTAGTCATAGTAGAGTAGACAATATTGGGTTAGCAAGACCAATGATCTGGCTCACTATAAGCTATTTAAATATATTTGTAAGTTTTGTCGAGTGTGATAACAGTGAGCTGAGTGTGAGTGACTGCACTGCTTTCATGTATTCTTGTAGTCATGGAAACCAGTAAGCTGTGTGGCCGCATGGCTTTGCAGCTCTGAGCTGAGCTCCATGCAGCCCAGAGCTTTGCAACCTAGAACTTGGATGATGATGCATAATGTCATTGGCGAGTGTCCAGGGACGGCATTGTGATGCTGCACACCAGAAGAAGGGGTCTGGCACATTGGAGTGGACGGACCCCTTAAAGGGAATATAGACAAAAACACTTTGCTATTAGTTTGCTATGTTCTGTTCAATCTGTGTTAATCTAAATCCACAGTCTCCAAATTTTGTGGATGTTGACATCTGCTTTTCACCCATAGTTGTTGAGTTTTTTTGCAGTGGCTTTCCCGTACATGGACAAAGACTTAAAAAGCTCTTTACTGACATCACAATGGGGGTACAGCTAGTGTGGGCTGGATCAGGTGTCACCGTCAGGAAGGGGGGGTGACACCACACCACTTGAGCTGGTGATCTTCGGCCCTCCTTGGGCCCAGCCACCTTACAATCTCACCTCAGTATGCACTGATTTGGTATCAACTGATCTGACTAACCAATGATACCGGGGTCCATCTTTAAATACCTTGTAACAAGGCATTTTTAAAAAGGCCCCAAAAAAGAGTTTCGTGATCGCAAATCGGAAGTGGCTTCCAATCACATTTTAAAGTACATCGAAGGGGATGTACTTGGGGAGCCTTGTGGAGGCTTCTGCGAGGCTCCCTGCATTCCCTGAAGCCTGGTGTTATCTTCAGGTAATTTTTAAAAGCCCCCTTCTGTGCAGGCAGAGGTGCGATCCTGGGGATCATGTCGCTGCTGTAGCCCCACCAACACTTAGTTGGTCTTCTCCCCCCATGGTGGACTTGTAGTCCACCACGTCTACTCACTGATCTAGGGTGACAATGGAGGAGCAAGAAACCTGGAAGTGGGTCTTTAAAGCTATTTTTCCATTGATTTCAGTAGCCACTGATTTTGATAGCCACTGGAGGTTCCAAAATGGAACCCTAGTGGATAACGAGGCATGACTGCACTGTATTTTTGCAGCTTGCTGGTGAGAACGTGATTGATCCCAGGGAGGGCCCAAGCTAGCCCAACGCAGGACGTCTGGAGGTGAACTTACCACATTAAAAGCAATGTGATAGCCCAGAAGATTGGGGGAGATGTGACAACATCATTACACCACCTCAGACTGTTGCCAAGCTGAAATGCCAAGCTCATGCAGGTAAGCAATACACTAGGTGATGAGCACGCTCAGGATGTGTCTGTCGACCTTATATGCAAATCACAGCTGATCAAAAACTTGTGTGGTATATCCAAGTTTTACAGCTCGAAAGCTATAAATTTAACAGACCGAGAGCACAATCCTTACACAGCCTGTCTGTGTGCTGGCCTCTCTGACTCCAAGAGTGGTCCAAACATACTTTACAGTGGCCTTTGTGCCAGCCAAACATTGCTGGCTAACTGTGCCAGCCTAACTCCAGGTTAGGATTGCGCCCTGAAAGAAGAGTAATGCTTCCAATTTGGGATAGTTTGGAACTCTGTCATGGGACACAGAAATCATGCTTGTGTCTGCTTTTTCTGTCTTTACAACTTCTGGTTACTTGAAGACATTTGTGCGAAGTGAATGAGTCAGAGCCAGAATGTTGGTGTACTTTGGACGGTGCCCTTTTCTTAGTGGAGAATTAATAGCTTTGTCTAGTTGCACAATGTGCATTGGCTGTATTTTTATTTGTCCTGCAACAACCTTGCAAAAGCAACATATACCCTTGTGAGCACTAGACTTGATTAATCATCTCATTCATCACAAGGTTTTTGATAGGATTGTCCTGTGGCTGGCAGCTTTTGCGGAATACTGTGGCACAATTCCTCATTGATTTGTGCTATCATGATCATATTATGCTTGCCCAGCATTCTTCAAAAAAGTGACGTATAAAGTGGTGGGTCAACATTAAATTGGCACTCCTGGATGTTAAAACCTTGAATTGTGTTGACCCTGGCAACATGCAGTGCTTGCTCATTTAGCCCCAAGCTAACAAAATCTATACTCACATGGCACCAGCTATTGAAATGATCTTTCCACAAAGCAGACTCTGTGTGCAGAATTTATATTCTGGTCACATATTTCCTTAATCTCAAACTACTAACCTGGTCTGGGAATAAGTTTTTCTACAAACATTTATCTTTAAGCGGTGCCCTTCTGGATATTGAATCCCATATTCAATTGAATATTGAATATTTTAACAATGGCCTGCCAGATTCCTCGGGAATGTCACAAACTGCACAGGCAGGCAGAGGCCTGTAGAGGCCAAGGGAGTGGGACAGTTGCGGACCTACCATTGGGCAGGGGGGCAGGGGGCAGGGGCCCCCTGGCGCGGCACTCCTGTGGAGGAAGGCAGCGACAAGACTCTTTGCCTCTCAAAAAGGCGAGTGGTTTTGGCCCTCCCCTTCTTGCCCCCATCTGGCTCTGAAATGGAGCCTGGTGTAGGGAGGGAGGGGTGAAGAGCTGATGCTGGGGGTGCAGAGCTTCAACCTGGCCCCTGGATAGAGAATGGGCTGGGTGGGCCACTAGAGTGGAACTACAAGTAAGATTTGGGGGGGGGCAGATTTGAGCATTGCATTGCAACCCAGCACAGAACATTAGGTAGGTTGTGTCACTCAAAAGTTTGCAAACCACTGCTCTAGGCTACCACTCTTTACACTTCTTCCTTTGCTCCATCCCTCCTTTTTTCAGTCTACTGTACTTTGAGAGGAGGACAAGGTCAGCGGTGTCATGCAGCCGGAACGCTGGGCGGGAGGAACGGGTGAGTGGCAGCCTGCCCGTTGCGTTCCGGTCCGTTTCACCGTCTTCCCCGCCCCCGCGAAGACGGTGAAACGGACCGGAACGCAACGGGCAGGCTGCCACTCACCCGTTCCTCCCGCCCAGCGTTCCGGCTGCATGACACCGCTGACAAGGTGTGGAGGTTGGTGGGTAGACAGAGGTGTGCATCCTCACCAATCTGCTGCCTGAGGCAACTGGATCAGTTGGCCTCATGCATGGGCTGGCCCTGCAATGTCAACTGCCATATTCATCTTGTGGATCTGAATTTTTGTTTAGCTTCTCCATATGACACACACACACACACACACACACACACACACACACACACACACAGAGAGAGAGAGAGAGAGAGAGAGAGAGAGAGAGAGAGAGATTTTTGGGGATTTTTTTCTTGTTTTGTTTTTTTAAAGATAGTAATTGCTTGTGCATATAATACTAGTTTGGACTTTTTAACTCCCTGATTTTTCAGTTCTAACAATGAAGTGATTGAAAAAGAGGGTCTCAAGTGGTGTAAAAACAGCAGTACTCTTTACAGTGCATTTTTCGTAAACTGAAGAAGATTGTCATAGATTTGTACCGGGGAAAAACCCTAGTAAAAATTGCCATAGATGTCAATTGCTCTGCAAGTCAATTCTTCAATGAGATTTCACCAATGCATTCCTTTGGAGAGAAATATACTTGCTCAGGTACCAAGAAAATATAGCCATTTTAGATCATTATAGTATCTGGAAATGTGAGAAAGGTTGCATTTAAATATACATGTCAAAAACTGGCAGTGTACTAAGTCTGGCATACTGAATACATACCGTGCCACCAACCAAAAAGCTCTCTTGCAGATTGCCTGAAATCTCTTTTGGCCTCAATCAACCCATATTGTTTCTGAGTCTGTTGGAACTGATGCTGGTCAGCTGCTGTGCGAGAAAATTGTTCAAGATACACCCAAACAGTACATTATACATGACTCCCTCAGAATGCCTCAAAGTATCCCTCAGAGTATCAACATGGTGTACACAAATAAGGGGGAATGCATACTTCTCTGTTCATGATCACATGTCAAGACTCCACAGGCATGTTTTGATGCATGAAAGCACATTAGGAATCCCATAGGTTTAACGCTTTCCCATCAAATGTCATGTTTGGCAGATGCAACAGTTTGGACATGCAAGCAAGGGTGTGAAGGTGCAATTCCCTGGATAGTGAATCTCTTCCTCATATGTGATTAAGAGCACAGTCCTAAACTGGAGTTAGGCCGGCATAAACTAAGCCAGCAAAGTTTGGCCAGCACAAGGGCTACCATAAAGCATCTTTGAACTACTCTCAGTCAGGAAGGATGGCTCACGTCTGTGTGCTGGCTTCTCTGTCTCTGAGAGTGGTCCAAACATACTTTATGGTGTCCCTTGTACTGGCCAAACTTTGCTGGCTTAGCTTATGCTGACCTAACTTAGTTTAGGATTGCATCCTAAGCTATTACTGGTATGAAGATTCATGTAGGCAACTGCTTAGCCCATTTCTTCCCCCCACTTGTGGGTCTCATGTCACTGGGTTGCATCATTTGTTATCAGGGAAGGTTGGGGCATGCACACGTCAGGTTGCAAAATATCTCTGTTTAATCTCGCAGAGGTGTGTGCAATTGTGCAATTATGTAAATCTTGATTGAGATTGACAGGGGTAAATCCAATGAGGAATTGGGAGTCCTGAATGTCTGTGTTTATTGTGTTGTTTTATGGAGTGCAGTAAAGTTTCTGGCAGCACAATCCTGCCTCACCCTTGTGTCGGCATCCTTGCGTCGGTGCTAGAGCTCTCAGGCTGACACTGCGAGTAGTGTTGGCCTGAGAGCACCAATGGGGAGCCTCCCTCGCGCCAGCCAAACATCCTAGGCCTCGGTGGCGGCGCAGATAGCAGGCGCAGATCCAAGGAAGCCCATGTGGCAGCCGGAGCCTCCCCTGGGGCAAGGGGACGAATGTGTCCTTGCCCTGGGGAGGCTTCCCAGCTTACTTGAGGTCCTTTGGATTTGGTGCAGGCCCGCCAGCCTCGCCGATCCATCACACTTTAAGATTGCGCTCTGAATCTGAATCTGATTAGAAATTTATTGCCAGTCATGGTATGGACATATGGTAATAGGGAGGCTTCTGTTCTTCAAAATGAAAGGATATTTGAGTGTATGCTCTCTTACCTACTATCTTTGGAAGTGAAATGCCATTTATATTGGTATGTATCAATAGTCTGCAAATATGGCATCTAAAGAAGGCTGAGTGAAAGTTCTTTTAAAAGGTGTTTGGCCAATATTTGGAGATTTGAGTAAGGTGGAAGCCTTCTTGAAACTGTCTCCTGTGACTTAGCTTGTTCGCTGCCAGCGCTGCCTGTTTTGAGGTCCTGGGAATGCCATACCACCAGGACTCCCAGCAGCTGGTGACCTCTGTTTTTCCTCGGAAGATCCCTTAAAGTGAGGCCAGGAAACATTGTCCTCATGCTAACTGGTTTCAGCATGATGATAAGTCATCACAGTGTCAGTCTGAAGCCAATTACCATGAGGTGATTGGTTCCAGCTCTCACTCAGAGAATCTTTGAAAAAAGATGAAAGGAAATACTTTTTTTACCCAGCAGGTAATGAATCTGTGGAACTCTTTGCCACAGGGAGGTGGTGATGGTATCTGGCTTAGGTGCCTTTAAAGGGGGATTGGACAGATTTCTGGAGGAAAAGTCCATCATGGGCTACAGGCCATGATGGGTGGTGCAACCTCCTCACATGTTGTCACTTGTGTGGTCAATGTGCTGTGGCAAGTTGGGCACTGGCTTAGCTCGTACTTGCGCACATGTGAACACACACACACACACACAGAGAGAGAGAGAGAGAGAGAGAGAGAGAGAGAGAGAGATTCCTGAAATGACCTCTCAGTTCCACACCCACCAAATGGTATAGCAAAATGCCTTGGGGTTTTTTTTTGACTCAGCCTTTACTATAAAGGACATTTCTTAGGATTTTCATCTATGACCCTTTTCTGAGTGCCTCACATTTGCCAGCAGGGGCATCCCATCCATGAGACCAACTGATGAAGTGTCAGGCTGGAGGAAGGGGCAAATAGTTAAGTATAGCGCTGGACCCTGTGCCTGCCTAGCAACACTCTGGCCTTTTGCCTGCTCATCTGGTGGAATTCAGACAGTCATTGCTCCATCCTCTTCGAGTGCACTTCCCTAGTGAGCCAATGAGAGGTAATTAGGGGTGAGGCTTACCTCCTCTTCTCCAGTGGTGGAATTAGGTAGACTCCACTGCCCCCTCCACTGGCACTGGGTCTTATTCTTTACCACCTCTAAAGGTAAAGGTAAAGGTTTCCCCACGACCAAATGGTCTAGTCATGACCGACTGTAGGGGGCGGTGCTCATCTCCGTTTCAAAGCCTGTAGAGCCGGCGTTTTGTCCGAGGACAAGCTTCTGTGGTCATGTGGCCGGCATGACTATACGCCATAGCACACGGAACGCCGTTACCTTCCCACCGAAGTGGTCCCTGTTTATCTACTTGCATGTAGGTGCTTTCGAACTGCTAGGTTGTGCTCCCTTAAACTGGTTACTGGGGAACAGAGTTTCTGCATGCACGATCCTTTTTGCCCAGCCAGTTTAAGGGCAGCATTGGCAGCAGAAGGAAGGGGTAAGGCGAGCCAGATGGCAGTGACAGTGGGGATGGGTGAGTTCATGTGCACTGGTGTTGGGTGGTAGGCAGTTCCTGGTCAGTTTTGGGTGCTGGATTGGTGTTAGTGGTTCGGATACCCAGAGAGAGGGCCTTTTTTGTGGTGGTGCCCCAGTGTTGGAAGTCCCTTCCTACACTTTGGAAGCATTTACTCTCTTTGGGATGCCAGGCTGAGTTCTTCCTGTCACCTCAGCTTTTCACAGTGTTTAATTCTACCTGCTAATCATTTGTGTCTCGTTGTATGCTACTTTCTTGCTCTGTTGTATTTTTTAATGAGTTGTTTGCAGCTGAGTTGGGAAACAAACCTGGAGGCATTCTTCAGCAGAAAGGTGGGATAAAACAACTTTAAGTGAATAAAAGTACTTGTCTTTGGATTGTGGCAGACACGGCTACAGTATTCTCCTGTTGGGCAAGGCAAATTAATTTCAGGGGGGACTGCACCCAAGAAGTCCTGCTAGATGATGCCCATACTTGGCATGTGGAACAATATGAGAGAATACACCAGTGACATACTTGGATGTAATGTGTTCTGTGCCTGATCCTTATTTGTTCCTTATTTGCACTTCCTTGTTTTATTTGTGCTTCCTTTCCGGATTGAATTACTGAACCTCTGCTATAAAATTTTTATATTTGTGAAAGAAAAACAAAATTGCTGTGGATCAGATTGAATACATCCAAAAGATGCTTCATGGCCCTGATGTTGGATTTTTTCTAATATCAGAAGTGTTAGTGTTGGGTGTTACAAAGTTTTGAGAAGCTTCAAATGAACAGCCGGACCCACAGGAGGGCCTTCCATGCTCACGCATGCACGCACGTGTGCACATGCACACACACACACACATGCACACACTTGAGCACACAAACCCTAAATGAAGAAAGGGCTCCCTTCAGTGGAAGGAGGAAAAAAACCACAAATCTCTCTCTCAAGGCACAATCCTAACCTGGAGATGGGCCGGCACAGTTAGGCCAGCAAAGTTTGACTGGCCCAAGGGACAGCGTAAAGTATGTTTGGACCACTCTTGGAGTCAGAGAGGCCAGCACACAGACGTGCACTGTCCTCCCTGACTCTGAGAGTGGTCCAAACATGCTTTATGGTGTCCCTTGTGTTAGCCAAACTTTGCTGGCCTACCTGTGCC
This sequence comes from Lerista edwardsae, assembly GCA_029204185.1. Classification (NCBI taxonomy): domain Eukaryota; kingdom Metazoa; phylum Chordata; class Lepidosauria; order Squamata; family Scincidae; genus Lerista; species Lerista edwardsae. The sequence continues at coordinate 54,474,022 of JAJKFI010000001.1, forward strand.
GGCCTAACTCCAGATTAGGATTGTACCCTCACTCCACCCTAACTGTACATGCCTGTACTCGGTAGTGTAGCTGGGGGGACACACACAGTAAGTACTGCAGGCACTGCTATGTGCCGTGTAAGCTGCTGTTTCTACTCTCCGTCAACTGTCCAGAATGGCTCCAATGGTGAGTGAAAGGGGCTGCTTATACAGCACCTTGTGGCCCCTGCAATACTTTGTGTCACCCACTCTAGCTATGAAACTGCCTGTCCTACCTTCAAATCCTCCCTCAGCCATCAAAACCTCATTACCTGACCTTTGGACCAGTCAATAACCATCTAATTTACTTCATGAGGTTAGGCTCAAAAAGATTGGAGAGAGGGAAGATGCCCATATATGACACAACTCCTTGGAGGAAGGGCAGGGTAGAAATATAATGACTACTAATAGCGACCCACGAGGCCACTATGAGGCAGCTCAACAATTATGTACACTGGCCTGGCCAAGTGCTCTATGAACCCATAACTTTTACGGCCTACTTGGAACTGAAAACAGTGATGTCATGCAGGGGGAACGCGGGGGAACTCAATTCCACTAGTTAAAATTAGGGCTGACTCCCTCCTCCCCCCTCCCAATTCCTCTGCAAAGAGCTTTTCTTCTTGGTTGGCCGGCACTCAGAGGGTTAAAGGGAGCGACTCCAGATTCCTAGGGGGGCAAAGGGGGAAGGGCTGCAGTGGGGAAGTCCCACTGACACGTGCCAATCAAAAGTGAGTTCCTGTTCTTAAATCATTTAGATGACACCACTGACCGAAAAAACTGTCAGACTGAGGCTTCAAGAACTTGCTTGGAAACCTTGGCACATGACTGTCTCAGTGGAAAGTTGTGTCAGCTTGGGGGGGGGAAGTCATGACAAGCACGTCCATGCTGATTACTTTGTTTACCCACAAAATATGACTCATGCACATCTGAGAATCTTCCTGGTATGCAAATCTTAAAACAAAAAATATTTTGGGTGGTGCATTTGGTAGAGATTTTAGACTGGCCAAGAATGAACATGGAATCACCTCTAATTTCTGCAAAAGACAGAAGGCCCTCCAGGGTAATGTTGACACCAACAGCAGAAATAAATAGGTGGCCGTTCACCCATTTCCCGTAGCTTTCTGCACCATGACCCAGTCTACAGGCATACACTTTATTGCTTAATGCCACACCTAGCCTATGAACCCATTCATGACAAGGAACTGTGGCAAACATGAAATAGCTTTAAACAGATAACCAAACTGGATTATTCAACGGATAACTAACTCCTTGTCAAGTGGCAGAATACAGTTCTAATTTTCATCAAGGTAAAATGTTTGGTTTAGTGTTCCTGCTGCAACCAGAGGCCTACTCAGATTTTATTTCCAAGTGTGGATGCTGTGCAATTAGGTACAATATCAATGAGAACATGCTTGTAAAACCCTGTCCCCACATAGACGCACATTTAAGGCCCAATCCTATTGAGCCCAGCACCAGTGGTATGCTCGTACTGCATACCATAAGGCACTCTGGTGCTGCTGGTAGACTCCTACTGGTGGTGCTGAGGGCAGTGCCATTTGGTGCTGGGCCTTAGTGCTGGGAAGTTTCATTGCTGGAGTGGCCGGTGGTAAGTGTTACTACCAGATGGTGGTGAGTTTTCCCAGGGCAGGGGGAAGGCAGGTGGGACGGCAGAACTTGTGGGTAGGGCAGAACTTGGGGGCGGGGAGGGCAGCCTGAGGGAAAGATTGGTGAAAACAGTGGCAGTCTGCTGCTGAATCCTATCCCCCTCCTGCATCTGAAAGGCTGTCACGGCCCCCTTAGGTTATGTACCTGCTAAATAGCAGACAGATCCAAGGAGATTCATTGCCATACATGGAACTCAACAAGGGAACATTTGTTCCCTTACCTTGAAGAGCTGCCTTGCTGCCTTGCCTCCACAGAATACAGCTTTGACCACTTTGGTGCCCTTGTATCTTTGTCTGCCGCTGGGACATAGGATTGGGCTGTTCATCCTCACCCCCAGCCACCACAATTACAGTATATGCCTGCAACAGCTAGACCTACTTTCCCCTGGGATTTGAATGCCCAGCATGGGCAGCTGGGTGCCCAGCATTCCCAGAAGCCACCCTCAGTTCAGTATTTGCCACTGGAGACAAATGCTGTGTTTGTGGTGGCTGGGATGGGGTGGAGTTTAAAAGTAAGTCAGTGCAGATGAGGGTTTTTTCCAAGGGCACTCTTGTGGACACTATTCTTGTGTACATAGTGCCCATGAGTTCAGTAATGTCTGAACAGGACTTAGGGGCCCTCCTTTTGTTATTTGGGGAAAAGAGAGAGGAGGTGGCAGCAATGAAGTGTGGCTCTGGGCAACCTCTCTGGTGGGTGGGAACCATTGTGATGTACTTGAACAGTGCAAGTGCCCATTTCAGGAGGAGAGAGGAGAGGGTGATGACAGGGCCCAGGGCAGGCATTATTGGTGCCCCAGCAGCTGAGTCCCAAGAGTGCAACATGCTGACAATGGGTGGAAAAGGATACAGTGTCATGAAGTCCAGATTTGCCACTTGTTAGGCTTCATTTTAACTGGTAAATGCCACACCTTTACATGCTAGGCCAACACTGGTTTCCATTTTTTGGTCATGCAAGAATGACAAAAAAATGAAGCTCAGAAACTGCCATTTACACATCAGATGTTTTTAGTGATTTGTAAGCCAGTTACCTGTTCAGGTGGGGCTGAAGTCCACTGAATAATTGGCAATGGAAATGGAAACAGCTACTGTATAATACATTGGTTTGCAAACATTTTAGTGCCAGGACTCACTTTTTAGAATGACAATCTGTCCAGGACCCACTGGAAGTGATGCCATGGCCTGAAGTGCTGCCAGAGCCTGCTGCGTTCTTGATAAAGCAGCCTTAAGTTGGGTTATTTCTCAACCACTTTCCAATAGATAAGAGGAAGTACTTTTTTACCCACCGGGTAGTTAATCTGTGGAACTCCTTGCCACAGGAGGTGGTGATGGCATCTGGTCTTGATGCCTTTAAGAGGGGATTGGACAGATTTCTGGAGGAAAGGTCAATCGTGGGCTATAGGCAATGATGGATTGTGCAACCTCCTTACGAAGGTGGTGGGCTACTGGTACCGGGTGCAAGGGAGTGGCAACAGGATGCAAGCATCTTGTTGTTTCATGCCTCCCTGGGGCACCTGGTGGGCCGCTGTGAGATACAGGAAGCTGGACTAGATGGGCCTTTGGCCTGATCCAGCAGGGCTCTTCTTATGTTCTTATGTTCTAATAGCCAAGTGAATCAGAAAGAAAAAAAAGCCTATTTACACCCTTGACACAAGCAAAACAACCACACAGCCCTCCCCGTTTCCAGCACCCCATCTTCCCATATTTTCAATATGGCTGCTCTAGGTGCTTCGCAACCCACCTGAAAATGGTTCACGACCCACAGTTTGGGAACCACTGGTATAAGCATTGCCAGTGTCCTTTGATGCTTTGATGTCCTTTGATGACGTAAGTGGACTTTCAGCACATTCAGCTTCAAATCACCATTCTCAGGAAGGGCCTTGGAGTTACGAAAAGACCAAGATGAGTAAGGCCTGCAAAAGAAAATTGCCATTCTCATAGTTCTACATGCCCCTGGCTTGTGTGGGTGGTATTGTGTGTTTCCATGGTTGCTCTTTAGTTTTAATACCAAAAACATTAATTCAGCCAGTCCCAATGATCCTTTCTCTGTCCGCCTCCTGAACCTATAAAAGTCGTCATGGTACAATGTTCCCTTTGTCAAGATGTCAAGTGGGAAGGCCAATAGCCTGCAAAAGCAAAAGAAATGAGCATGCAAGTTTTACATCTCATACCTTTGCTGAAAAGAAAGCTAATGACTGCCTTCTGGCTATTAGGAGACGGGCTGAGACGGATGCCAGACAGAGGAAATTCTTTTATTCTTGTCCTACCACTTCTGTGGAAAGGCTGCTTCTGCTCCAAGGCTGAATGCAAGATCCTCAAGAGTAAATCTATTTTTTTCCCAAGAGGGGCTAACTCTTTTGAACAAACGTTGTGCAAGGTCTAGTGGGGACTTGTGGTCTCCTATTGCTAACTCCTATTACCCCTGCTAACTGGGCAAGAGGCACTTTTTCTAGTGGTGTTTCTCTTATATTTTGCAGGGGGAGAGTAATTGTCCCTCTTCACCCCTGCGCAGTCTTTCTGGTGGCTGTTGCTGGTGGTTTGCCTTTTTTTTTAAGATTGTGAGCCCTTTGGGACATGGAGCCATTTAATTTTATTATTATTACTATTTGCCTGTAAACCGCTTTGTGAACTTAGTGTTGAAAAGCGGTATATAAGTACCTGTTGATTGATTGATTGATTGATATTGTGCAACTGAGGGCGCAATCCAGTGGTGTCATTCAAATGATTTAGGAACAGGAACTCACTTTTGATTGGCACTTGTCGGGAACCCGGAATCAGCCATGGAGCCCGTTAGGATCCGGAACGCCCGTTCTGGTCCGTTCCCCCTGAATGACATCACTGGCGCAATCCCAGGCGCTCTGTAGGATTGATGTGGGGGCGCCAAGCAGCACCCCCGCGTCGGTGCTAAGGCTCCCATGCGGGCGTTAGCTGTAGCACTGGCCTGGGAGCACGGGCAGAGAGCCGGCCTTGTACCAGCCAAACTCAGGGTGGGGGGGCAGGCGGTTCTGGATGGGGGCTTGGCAGAACTGGGCGGGGCTGGGGGGGCTGGCAGGCACGCCAGCTTGGGGAGGGGGATAGCCATTAGTAAGGTGACCAACCGTCCTCCTTTAGGGAGGACAGTCCTCCTTTTGTAAGTTCTGCCCTCCCTTGAAAAGTGTCCTCCTACATGTCCTCCTTTTCGATATTTGAAGACTAATCTGTAAATCTCTGTATTCGATCGATGCCGATCCGATCCGTTGCGTGTGATGTGATGTATTTGTATTTGACATGACGATTCGTCAAGGCTCGGAGTAAAGAAAAAGCTAGGCCCTGGCTTGACTTTATTTTGAAAGAATTGTAACACAAGCAGGATTGAGAGAGGATTGAGCTTATTTCATTGGTTGTTTGCAAAAGGTGTGAAGTTATAGCTGGGGTCAGGAATGCAAGCTATTCAGAAAGGTTACATGTAGCTAGTGCTGAAAACAGGAATAGCCCCTTTACCCTGATAGGCTAATTGATTGAGGCTGAGGGGTGTGGCCGCACAACCACCATCAAGACCTTCCAAACTGCAAGACTCCTCCAGATCATCCTCCAAGAAGATCATCAGACCTGATAAAGCCCCGCCTCTCCTTCAAGCCCCACCTCTCCTTCAAGCCCCACCTATTTACAATATTTTTTTCTTCAATTTATTTGTGTCCTCCTTTTCATTGTAAAAAAGTTGGTCACCTTACCATTAGGCCACATCCAAGGCCTCATCCCTGAGCCATACGGCCCTGATCTGCGGGCACTGGTCTGAGGAAGCCATTGGGGAGGCAGGAGCCTCCCATGGTGTCAGGGCATGAATGTACCCTTGCACTTGGGAGGCTCCTGCTCACTCCAGTGCTGCATTGGATGCAGCACAGGCCAGCTGGCCATCCTGCTCCAGTGCAGCATAGGATTGCACTGTGAGTTGGAGAAGTAGAGAAAAGATCTAAATAACCTGACTGTCCAGATGTAGATCTTCATCAGTTTTCTTTGCAGCCAGGATTTGCCATACCTGTGTGTATAGCCGAGGAATGAGTAAGAAATAAATTATATTCAGTACGTGGGTTAATAATTCAACGCCCCCCATAGCCTGAATGCCACGCACCATATGTTAATTGCAGCGCAATGTAAATATTCTTGCAAGGCTCTTTAAAGCGGCAATTGCACTGTATCCATCCATCCATCTTTACATTTATGTCCTGCCATTCACCATGTGGCCCCACGTACGGTCACAACAGCCTAAGGACACGAAGGCAATGAAAATATCAAATAATTATAAAAATAATATATTATTACACACTTAGTTCAGATAGCTGGGGAGGGCAGTGGGTTTGGGATGCAAAAAGCAGCATCAATAATCGTTAGTAATAATCATAGTCTGAAGTCTGGTGCAATAGGCTGTAAGTAGGTTTTTTTATAAGTCTTGCAGATAGGTCTGGGTTGGCTGAGAGATTGTGTGTTTACAGGGCATAATTGTTTGTGCACCCAGTCTTGTTAGCTCACCTTTATGGCACCCAGGGATGCATGTTGGATTTATAGATGACTGTATGGTGTCAACATTGAATTAAAAAAGGACTTTCTTTCATGTCTACCTTTATATATTTAGGCCCAAATCCTAACCAATTTTCCAGCACTGACATAGTTGTACCAAGGGTGCATATTCTGCATCCTGCAGTGGCGTAGTAGTCATGGAGGCCTCCTCCAGGTAAGGGAATGTTTGTTCCCTTTTACTGGAGCTGTATTGCCATTACCCCGGTGCTGGAAAGATTGCACCCTTAATTGATTGTATCCTGCCTTTCCTGACAAAAGTCATCCACAAGGTGGCTTACAGTTCATAGTGAATATATTCTACTATTCCAGTCTATAAAACAATAATTCAATCTTCAAATTGCTCAAAATTCCTAAAAGTCAGATAATTTAGCTGATAAACACTTATCTAAATACCAAATGGAACAGAAAATTTTTTTGTCTTCTGTTTGAAAAAAAGAAAAGGAAGAGCCAGTTGACTCTCTCTAGGACAGGAGTTCTGATGATGTGGAACTGCCACGGAGAAGGCCCTGTCCCTAGTGTGCACCAACAGAGTGCAATCCTAATCTGTTAGGCCAGCAATATTTGGCCGGCACAAGGGACACCGTAAAGTATGTTTGGACTACTCTCTGAGTCAGAGAGACCAGCACACAGGCATGCACCATCCTCCCTGACGTTGAGAGTGGTCCAAACGCGCTTTATGGTGGCACTTGTCCTGACCAAACTTTGCTGGTCTAACTATGCCAGCCTAACTCTAGGTTAGGATTGCGCCTTCAATCTCTCCCAAAGCCAGGTCTGTAGGGCCCCAGAGATTGATTTTAGGGCCTTGGAAAGTTCACAGGGGAAAATTAACTGCTCCAGTTTGCCAATGGTTCCTTTGCATCCCAAGAATATTGTCTATGGCTGGATCTACACATGTAGGAGAATGAGGTGGCAGAATGGACTACACTACTTCAGATTGCAGGTGGGGGATCACATTCTTCAGTCATCTCCTATGGAAAAATTCTTCAAAAATGTGATTCCCATCTACTGCCTGAAGTGGTGCTGTCCATTTCCCCACCTCATTCATTTGTACGCGTAGACTTGGCCTGCCAAGCACATGGTCACTCTGTCCACACTCTACCCTGCTACATTTTCCAAAGTGCACAGAATAATTGCTGTTTCATAATAAAACTCCATGAAGGATTCCTTGGACATGTTTCCCCTTCTTGGCTCCCTGCTGTTAATGAAATGCAGTTGGCTAGCAACAGAAACACGTTTTGCCATTGAAAACAGAAAAGATGCCTCATTTACATGTGTGCCAATACCATTAATGTAAATTGGTTATTAGCATTTTATGCTGAAAAGCAGTAAAACAAAACATCAAGGTGGTTTTATTAACTGCAGTTCTGCCCTCTGAAACCCATGCTAGGAGGCACACTTTGCAATCAGTGATTTCTCTTCCCCCCGCTTAGTCAGAATGACATTTACTCCATCACATTAACATATTTATAAACAAATTACTGCTGCCTTTTCTGCAATTTGCATTTTATAACACATCGCACTCTGGAGCTAATAGGACGGCCACGTGTGATGCTTTTTGTAATTCAATTGGAATGCTGCATTGTAATCTTTCTCCAGTGGTTCTCAGGTCTATGGAGGAAGGGGTAATTAAGGCAAGATTGCTTTTACAGACTATTATAAATAAAGAACATAAGAAAAGCTGCTGCCGGATCGGTCCAAAGGCCCATTTCATCCAGTGTCCTATTTTCCATGGTGCTCACTAGCCGCATCTAGGAAGCCCACAGGAATAGGAATGGCAATAATCACATGTGTTTCCATCATTGCTTTCCAAAACTGATTTGAGAATTGTGTGCATGAAGCAGGGAAGTTAGGGAGAACATTGCTCCTGACAAAGTTGTGCTGACATTAAGGGTCAATTGATCTGCAGTTTTGACTGATCCCTATAGGATGGTGGCGTCCTTGTCAAACCGCTTAACATTGTTGGTGTTAATAACTGATAATTTCACACAAATTCAGGGCGCAATCCTAACCTGGAGTTAGGCTGGCACAGTTAGGCCAGCAAAGTTTGGCCGGCACAAGGGCCACCATAAAGCGCGTTTGGACCACTCTTGGAGTCAGGGAGGATGCTGCTCGTCTGTGTGCTGGCCTCTCTGACTCCAAGAGTGGTCCAAACATACTTAACGTTGGCATTCATTTATGGCCCTGAAGGCCAACATTGGCCCTGGAGGCCAGTCATAATCAGAGATTGTCTTCTGAGCAGTGGCGTAGCTAGGTCATTTTGCACCCGGGGCCCATAAATGTTTTACACCCGCCATGGCAAAATTAATTAATTATTCACATTTTATGCCCTCCTTCCTCTGAAGAGCTCAAGATAGTGTGTAAGCCACTTCTTTTGTCCTCACAACTACCTTGTAAGGGAGGTGAATCTAAGAGATGGTAATAGTCATGAAATTAATAATAATGGCCAGAAAATAAATGCCGTGAACATGTCCCCACAAGCAATGGATGAATGTCTGTTTCCTCCCCTGCTATTGCCCCCTGACATACTGCCCGTGCATCTGGAGGTTTATTAACCCTTCATCATGGTTAATAACCACTGATAGACTATAGTCTGAGGGCTGTATGTTTTGATACCCCTCCATAAGGCAGTTGTACTTTTGGAATTTTGTTTTTTTGTTTTTTGGCCATATTTTTGCTAGAATAAAGATATTACACTCTGGTTTTTTTCATTGAATTCCTTGTGAAATTCCACATCCAATGGTATATAACATGACAACATTATTCCTAAAAACTGTGATTTTAATAAACTGTAATTTTTACATGAAAAGGATTTTTTTTGTTTATTTTTAGTTTTTTGGCCACACTGTTTGATAGAATAAAGATATTACACTCTGTTTTTTTTATTGAATTCTGGATGAAATTCCGCATTGAAAGGTTTATAGATGATGGTATTAGTCCATAAAACCGTGATTTTAATAAAATGCAATTTTTGAATAAAGTTTTATTTTTTGTTTTTAGCTTTTTTAAATAATAATAATAATAATAATAATAATAATAATAATAATAATAATAATAATAATAATAATAATATTTATATACCACCTTTCTTAGGTTATTAGATTACTTCTCTGACTTTAACTCAAGGCGATTTACATAGGCAGGCTTTATTCATAAACACAAAGGTTTTAACAAATTACAAGGAAGTTCTATCTTTCAAGAACATACAACATACAGATGGTACTTTCATGGTCTAGTCTTCTTTCTGGCCACACAATTTGCCTTCCTGCTGACTGATATAACTTTTGACAGAATAAAGATATTACACTGTTTTTTTTTTAATTGAATTATGGGTGAAATTCCACATTGAATGGTATATAGACTGACAATATTATGACGCAAAACTGCGATATTAATAAGTCACAATTTTTGCATACATTTTTATTTTTTGGTTTTTAGTTTCTTGTTCATAACTTTTGACAGAATATATTACACTCCGTTTTTTTTTTCATTAAATTCCAGGTGAAATTCCGCATCGAACAGTATATACTGCAGCATGACCATATTATGACATAAAACCGCAATTTTACAAATTTGGGGTGCAATGCTGACACCCCCATGAGGATGGCACCTGGGGTGGCCCAACTCCTCCGTCCCCCCTTAGTGACGCCACTGCTTTTGAGTCTAGATTTTCATTACTTTATAGGCATCTTGAGTCTAGATCTGTGTTTTTCAAAGAGTTTGCAACAGAATTTCAGGTGGGTACCCATGTGACGTGGTGGCACAGTGGGTTAAACTGCTGCTGCTGGGCTTTCCGACCAGAAGGTTGGGAGTTCAAGGCTGCGCGACGGAGTGAGCTCCCGTTGCTTGTCCCAGCTCCTGCCAACCTAGCAGTTCAAAAGCACCTAAATGCAAGTAGATAAATAGGGACCACTTTGGTGGGAAGGTAACGGCGTTCCGTGCGCTACGGCGTATAGTCACGCCGGCCACATGACCACGGAAGCTTGTCCTTGGACAAAACGCCGGCTCTACAGGCTTTGAAACAGAGATGAGTACCACCCCCTACAGTCGCTCACGACCAGCAATGGGATCTACAAACGACCTGGGCGGGACTTAGGCAGGACATCTGGGTGATTGGCAGCCCGTCCGCGGCGATCCGCAGCTGCCCTGGCCTCGGGGGGGGGGGCTCCTGCTCGCTGCGGAGGACGGGTGAGGGTAGCGCTGGGTGCCTGGGCGAGCAGCGGTGGGGTGCGCTAACTGGGGGCAGCCCCCCCAGGCCAGGACAGCTGCAGAACGCTGCGGACGGGCAGCTAATCACGCGGAAGCCCTGCGGAAGTCCCACCCAGCATTCCCCCAGGTCGTTTGTAGATCCCATCGCTGGTCAAGACTAGACCATTCGGTCGTGGGGAAACCTTTACCTTTTACCCATTCTTTTTAAATATGTGTTTTATTTTAATATGGACTTGATGCTACCATGGTATGTGACTGCATTTGGGGAAATGTTACAGATCTGTACTTTTAACAGGCTACTATGTATTTGCTTTTAACAATGATAGTGAATGGGGCTTACTCCTGGTAAGTGTGGATAGGATTGCAGCCTTTGGAATGTTTGGGGAATTTTTTTTAAACAGTTCAGTAACTACTTGGAAGGGTTCGGAGAATATTTTACATACATTTGTAAACATACTGTCAATCCTCTTTATATGCGACCTCGCTATCTGCGACCTCGCTTATCTGCAAGGGGCAGAATGGTTACTTTCCTTGTTGCTTGCTCCTCTGTCCTCATTATCCACTATGCAGGGACCTTCCAAAGGCTGCAGGGACCTTCAGAATGGCACCTGTGACCAGCACTGACCCCTTTAAAATGGCTGGCAGAAGAATTATTATGTTATCTTGCCTTTAAACTGCTTTGTGAACTTTTTGTTGAAAAGCAGTATATAAATACTGGTTGATCCGCTGGCCATATTTTTAGGGGGTCCTATGCTGGTTGCAGGTGCCATTCTGAAGAGCCCTGCAGCCTCTGGAAGGTGTCTGTAGCATTCAGAGATCTTTGGGCACTTCTTACTGCATTCTGATGGCTTCCTGCTCTCTGGTGAATTCTTTGGATAACAGAAGATACCTCTTGCATCTAACCCCATTGATCCCATAGTATCAATGGTTTGTTATCTTAGAATTCGCTGTCCACAAGAATTTCTAGGAACCTAACCCTAGTAGAGAGCTGTACCATAAGAAAGGCAGAGCGCCGAAGAACAGATGCTTTCGAATTATGGTGTTGGAGAAGACTCTTGAGAGTCCCCTGGATTGCAAGGAGGTCCAATTGGTCAATCCTCTAGGAAGTCAAGCCTGATTGCTCCCTGGAAGGACAGACACTGAAGCTGAAGCTCAAATACTTTGGCCACCTCATGAGAAGAGGGGACTCTTTAGAAAAGACCCTCATGCTGGGAAAGATGAAGGCAAAAGGAGAAGGGGGCGGCAGAGGATGAGATGGTTAGATAGTGTCACCGAAGCAATGAACATGAAATTGGGTGAACTCAGGAAGCTAGTGGAGGACAGGGAGGCCTGGCGTGCTGTGGTCCATGGGGTTGCGAAGAGTCGGACATGACTTAGCGACTGAACAACAACAACCCTAGTAGATAATGAGGATTGACTATATACTTATTGTAAACTTTTAATTTATTTACTTGATTGATTTGATTTTGTTGTACAAGGGTGTTAAATATTTTCCTGCTTGATGATGTCACTTTTGGCCATGACAACCACTTCCGTCACTTCTGGGGGATCCCAACAGATCGTCATTCTAAAAAGTGGGTCCTGAAGCTGCTCTACATGATCAGACCTGGGAGTTTCCAGTGTTGACTGTGGGCTGTCAGGTGGACCCCTGGCCCAAGCCTGACCTGGCCAACCCTTGATGCTGCCTATGTCCAAACTGCATACATGTTTGGGGCAAAATTGTACCAGCTTTTTTGGGGAACATCTTTTGAACTTGCAGGCTGGCATTGCAGTTTGCTGTTGAAGTGTATGCTCAGTCAGCTGTAGCTATGCAGCCTGTCTGTGAGACAACTCAAAGTTCTCAATACTTTCTGCGGATAGCAGGGATATAGCTAAGGAGTTGAGTGAGTTATCTGGTTCACTTTAAGATCTCTAGCAAATCTGAGTTACACCTATTCTTTTTATTGGGCACAAAGGGAAATTAAAGTCATATGTTTCTTTTTATAAATTAAAAGTCTTTTTTTTTTTACATTTTCAGACTTTAATATCCCCAGCAGCAGTTGTGAATAAGGAGGCCATTTATCCCATTTCTAATTTTTATGTAAGAGCCTACCAAACAATAGAAATTACTCCATTTAATGAAAGTCACATACTTGTCTGGAATTTCAATCTCCAGTTTTGGCGTTAAAGGCTAGCATTTATATTATTCATAAATTACAGCGTTCTCTAACCCAGTAATGTCTGATTTTATTAGAGTCATGCTAATTATATTTGAGGCGAAATAGCTAGTTTGCAAGGAAGGTGTATTTGGATGTAAAAATGGTATACGTGATTGCGCAATCCTAACCTGGAGTTAGGCTGGCACAAGGAACACCATAAAGTATGTTTGGACCACTCTTGGATTCAGAGAGGCCAGCACACAGACGTGTGCCTTCTTCCCTGACTCCAAAGGTGGTCCAAACCCGCTTTATGGTGGTCCTTGTGCCAGCCAAACTTGTGCCGGCCTAGTTCCAGGTCAGGATTGTGCTCTGAATTTTCCAAACATGCTTCCACGTCCTTTTATAGCAGCAATAATATTAGTAACAACAACAATGGGCAGCACAATCCTGTACTTCCTGGCCACTGTAGGCACAGCAGTAGCCAAACGGCTAAGGCTGCATCCAATGGTAGCCAGGCAGCCCCTGGAGACACCTTGGAAGAAGGGGACATTTGTCCCTTTTCCCTGTAGTAAGGGCGCAGGGTGGGCGATGGGTCTCCTTGCCTTGTGCTGGCAATTTTGCCGGTGCAGAGGTGAAGGCCTCTGTGTTGGGCGGTACGGCCCAACGTGGAGGATAGGAACTGGTGGCGAAAGTCGCAGCTGGTCCCACCCCCACTCTGTCCCTCCCCTACCCAGTTCCATCCTCCTGTCCTGCCCAGAATTGGCACAATGCCAGTGAGGGTTAAATTCACCAGCTGCCAGCGTCATGTTGCCACCTCTGGGTTCTTGGGACCTGCACTGGCCCAGTGCTGGCAGTAAGGGCTTACCACTGGTGCTGGAAGTGCCTAACCGCACCTTTACAACAGCAGCGCGGATGATACACTGGTATTGTCCGCACTAAGCCTGATAGAATCAGGTCCTTAATCCCCTAATCTCTCCAATGCCAATTGGTATGTCAAGTTGTTAGAAACAGGGCACCTTTTTTCTGTGAAAAGTAGCTATGTAGATGAAAGCTAAATACTCCAAAGTAATGAGATTAAGGGCACAATCCTAACCTGGAGTTAGGCCAGCACGCTTAGGCCAGCAAAGTTTGGCTGGCGCAAGGGCCACCGTGAAGCATGTTTGGACCACTCTTGGAGTCAGGGAGGATGGCGCACGTCTGTGTGCTGGCCTCTCTGACTCCAAGAGTGGTCCAAACAAACTTTATAGTGTCCCTTGAGCTGGCCAAACTTTACTGGCCTAACTGTGCCGGCCTAACTCCAGGTTAGGATTGCGCCCTAAAACTCCAACAATTCTTCAGATGCATTATTTTTGTTTCAGGCTAAAATTATCATCTGCAAGCCCTCCCATCTTCACCCCTTTGGTCAAAACTGTCAGCCTGCATCTTTTCTGCTTTGCATGTGAACTGTGCAGTAACCTTTCCCCACTCCTTAACTGACCCAAGGAATCCAATGCTCCACATCCAATGGAGCTTCTTCATGGCATACTACAGATTTCACATCTCCAAAGTAGAAAAACATTCACATTTGTCACGAGTTTGTCCTCGAACTGTGGTGGGTCAGCGGTGGTGTCTATGGGTTGGTGGGTGTAATTTACTTGAATTATTTCTTACTATCCATTGAGTTTGATATCCATTGAAATCACCTCCTGCTGTCAGATATGCAGCATCGCCTTTGGAAATGGTGTGCTGCTATAAGCTGCAGAAGTGAAGGGTTGGCAGCTCTATATGCTGCAGAGCCTAAGCTGCAGTGACTCAGGTAAGCCTGTGCTGGGAGCATGCTGGGAGCAGGCTGTGGGCGCTTTTACTGGACGGCACTCCAGCAGCGCCAGCCATCGGTAAGTCCGTTCAGGGCATGGGGGCAGTAGTGTCATCTTACCGGTACTCTTGGCGGGTCTTCCGGGTGATCGGCAGCGCACTCGCTGCGTTCTGTTGCGTTATGGCGAAAGCCCGCCCGCCACAGCGGGCGGGCTTTCACCATTACGCAACAGAACGCAGCGAGTGCGCTGCCGATCACCCGGAAGACCCGCCCAGCGTACCGGTAAGATGACACTACTGCATGGGGGCAGCATGGGGTGGAGGGGGCTTCTACTCATCGCTAAGAGGCTGTATCCTTAGGCTGTATCCCCCCACACACTCCTTAGGTATCCCCTCACACACACTCTGTGCCACCCATGTAGTTGTATCATTCACACTCAGCCACATGGGCCACATCACAGAATAGTGACGTCCAGTCACTTCCGTAGTGACTGCGCCTGTCACTATGGATTCCTTATCCCATGGGACTTGCTGACAGCTTCGTGGGGAGTGCCTCATTTCTACCCTACAAGCAAATTGGAGTCATCATTTTGATGGTTGCAATTGTAATAGGTAGTTCATGCAAAACAAGTTAATAATTGATTTGCAGCCTCCCAGACTTGCTTTTTTCTTTTTAGGCCCAGCAATGCACATATAAAAGTGATAAAATCTGTTTTTAAGCCTTTTGCAATAAATATGTTTGCTTTTCCATCTCCTGTCCAAAACAAGTTACAAACCATAGGTCAGGAAATGGTGATTTGTTTTCTATTTTTAAAGCGCCTTTTCAAAAAACAAAGGGGAAGATGTCAAGGGGAACGGTACAGTATTCAAAATCATCCACCGTAGCTTTAATTCGCTATTGTTTTGTTCAACTTTGAAAGTTCATTCAAAGGTTATGTAACCACCAAGAAGTAGTCTGGGTCCCGGCCATAATAGTTCTTCAAGGAATTTGTTGTGTCATGGATGCCGCGGCAAGTCAAACATTAGCTAGTAGCGTTTGTCAAGTGCCCAGTACGAAATGTCCATTGTAAACAGAAGAGGGAGCCATACTGGATAGGTGAGTGGCAGAGAATGTTGTGGCACTGGCAAGCTGTTAATGTGTGCCTATTCATAGCCATGTTGCTTCACTTTAGAACTCTGGCCATGTGCTTTTTACTTGCAATGAAAAATACTTTGGCCTGAGAAATAGTACCAAAATACCATTGTGTAGAGGAAGGGGCAAAGCTATATAGATAACCAGGGGCTTCTTTTTCAGTGGTCTCATTGAGCTGAGTTCTTTGGGACAATGTTTCTTTGTAAAACATGAGCATAGATCAGTGGTACAGCACATGCAGTGGTACAGCACATGCAGACTAGGGTTTGTGTCATCACCACCCATGATGGACCTCCTCCAGAACCAGACCATGGAGAATAAATTGCAATATTATACGCATAGCCTAAATGCAGTGTTGGTGTAACCCCCATCACCTTTATTAGGGCACTTCCTAACTTCCTAACCTGGCATTGTGCCCACCCAGCGCTCTTGCGCCAGACCAGCACTGTTGCAAACATGCAGTAAGGTGAGTCTTTGCCACGGATTCTGTCAGTGTGCCGGTACAAACAACCGCACTAGTGCACATGAGCCACTGCATCCATCAGCTGCGTCAGTTGTGCGTCAGCTTAGCTCTGCTGGCGCAGTGCTGCGCCAAGGGCATGCTGGAGGCGGGTGGGGGTGTATCAGGGCAGAGAGGGGAGCGGAGATGGGACACGGCTGTTGCGCCGTATACTAACCACTGTCCCCGGGCTTGGTGGCCCCAATTTGGGCTGCTTCTGGCTGTGTGAACTTGTATCTGCTATTTTGCTGGCTCTGACCCATGGAAATGACAGTGGACATGCTTTATGGTATGTTCGTGGCTTTTTTAGCCAGCAATTCACACATATCGCCGGCGATAAGAGCCTTTGGATTGGGACCTGACTGGTGGGAGTTTTAGGACAGACAAAAGGAGGTACTACTTCACATAGCACCTTGTTTGTGCAATTCATTGCCACTGGTTGTGCTGATGACCACTAATTTGGATGGCTTTAAAAGGGATTTGGACACTTTCATGGATGACAGGTCTTTCAATGACTACTTGTTATGATGGCTGTGCATCAGGTTTGGTGGCAGTATAGTACAACTCTGAATAGTAGTTGCAGAGGAGCAATGATGGGAAAAAGTAGGCTTTATTCTCCTGCTTAAGGGCTTTTGGGAGGCAGCAGCTGGGCCACTGTAGAAACCAGAATGCTAGACTAGATTGATGGATTAGTCATGGACTGACAATAGAAGGCAGCTTTGTATGTGCAAAGTTAAATGGATTGTAATCTACAATACAGTCATCAGTGTCCAAAGAGAATGATAAGTTTTGTCCCTTCCTCCAATAGCATCCTGCTTATTTTCTCCCATGTAAGTAAGTGCATACCGGTGATTTCTGGAGCGTGCAATAAATAGGCCCAGCTATGCAAGATTTCTAGATAACGAAATCTGACCCCTGCCCAAGACTGTGGCAATGTCCCCATCACAAGGGTCAGGCTGTGGTAGAGGACTCTCTGACACAGGATAGCCCATGGGTAAAGAGGCATTGCGTTCTCCCAGGCCCCTGAAATAAATGGGTCCTCTCTCCTGAACAATGATTCAGCGGAACAATAATAATTTAGTTTCTCAGGCATTGAGAAGTACCTATCAAGTGTCATTCACTTAATCCTTACTGGTCACCTTGGTTTACAGATGACCCACAATAAATTATAAGCCACAGAGGGTCATGATTGTTCTTACACAGAAGTGCCAAGGCAATTGCTCATTGCTTGGAATGTGCTATGTTGTGTAATTCTTTTAATGTAAGAATTCTACCATTGATTCTGTAGCCCCAATGTGCTTTGCATGCCAAAAGTCCCAGGTTAAATTTCCAGGTATGATTGGGTATGTCAGAAACCTTGAGGAGCAGCTGCCAATCATTTCGCAATTCTGTACAAAATGGACCAATGTTCTGACTTGGGAGTAGGGCTGGCTTTAAGTCAATGTGACCAATGTCATCACATTGAGCCTCATGCTTTAGGGCCCCCCACATCAGTGCAAGCATATTGCCTGCTGCAATTGCCAGGATCTCTATGGGCTGTATGTCAGTTGGGCAAGCAGAGCATCCTTACTTTGGGCCCTCCCACCTCTCAGCCTCTGAACGGCCCAAAAGAAGCAGTTGGCAGTGACACCATCATGTCACCACCAACTATTTCCAGGTGCCACGCTTTGCATGCAGCACCACAAGCACTCTTCTTGGTGAGTGGGGCCCCCTGTGGGGATGGTGGGCCCCCCATAGGAATGCCCCACATTGGGCCCCGCTGCACCTGGAGCTGGCCCTGCTTGGGAGACAGCAGCATCCTGTATTAAATTTCTCAAGTAGATTTCTCAACTCTTAAATTTCTCAAGTAAATTTCTCAGTCCAATCCTATGCATATCTCCTCAGAATTTAGTCCCATTAATGGGACTTCCTTCCAGGTTAGTGCATATAATATTTCAGTCTAAATTTAACTCAACTGCAGAATGTTAATTCTGCAATTAAATTCACCATATATACTCATGAATAAGGCGAATGTGAGGTTTAAGCAAAAAAAGAATTTGATATGACCCATGGATAAGTAGAGGGTAAAACTTGGGTTTTTTAAAAATGAAATTCTTTAAAAATGACTTACCAATCATTGTTCTGACGCAGAAACAGGAAGTCAACCAAAACCTGGAGCCATTTCCTGAGGCATCACAGAAATGGTGTTATTCTACTAACAAGAAGAGAGATGAAGGTGCTTATGGGAGTTGTAGGCTTTGTGATGAGGACGCTTTAGAAAAGACCCTCATGCTGGGAAAGATTGAAGGCAAAAGGAGAAGGGGGCGGCAGAGGATGAGATGGTTACATGGTGTCACCAAAGCGATGAACATGAAATTGGGCGAACTCCGGAAGCTAGTGGAGGACAGGGAGGCCTGGCGTGCTGTGGTCCATGGGGTCGCGAAGAGTTGGACATGACTCAGCAACTGAACAACAACAGGCTTTGTGAGGAATACAGTACAGCAGCTTTATAGCAGTAACCCTCATAATGACTACAATTCCCATAAGCACCTTCACCTCTCTGCCTGTTGGAGCAGACGGAAAATGGTTATAGGTTTGTTTGGTTTTTTGCTTTCTGTCTGTTGGTGCCTGGTTTTTTTAAATACCCGCTCCATTCTGCTTCTTACCAGCCCTCCCAGCTGCTGTATTGACCCATGTATGAGTCGACCCATGTTTTCAGGGTCAATTTTCAGCCACGAATTTTTAGACTTATACATGAGTATACTGTATATATAGGGTGTTCTCAGTTGAAGAAATGTGCATTTAATTAATTTGTGTTGTTTTTTGGTGTAATCCTATGTAGGTTTACTCAGATGTAAATCCTCCTGTGTTTAATCGAGCTTGCTCTCATGAATTGCAGTGTGAGGCCCCCATCCTATAGGCCTGTTGTGCGGCATGCTTTACAGCAGTCGCAAAAGGCAACCCACCACTATTTATTCCATTTATAATCCGACTTTCTCCCACTCTAAGTGGCTAACAATTATTTTAAAAAACATAAAACAATTAAACGATGAAATTTATACATTTATAAAATATACAATAAAAGCAAAGCAACAGCAATACAACCATCAAATTGTTAAATACATTATTAAAAAAGCAGCCATCACCTCCTTTTCAAGGCATTCCCTGCAGCCTGGATGCAAGTGGTGAGTAACAGTAGCTGCTCACCAGTGGCCTGTGAAGAAGCCCTGGAGCTAGTAAAGTCAGTGTGGGGGACAGAACGGGGCGAGACCAGGGTGGTGTGTGAGGCCGGAAAGGGGTTCTATTGGTGGCGGCAGCATCCTATCCCCTTCCAACCATAATCAGCCTTCCCAAGTCATTGCAGCATTGGGGGCTGACCATGGGGAAAGGGAACAAGTGTTTCCTTAGCTAGAGGAGACCTCTCAAACTCCCCCCCCCAAAGGCTGCTGTGTGTGCTCTGGTGGTACGGTTTCATTGCTGGGGGGGGGACAGAGTTCAACAGACTTGGGTTGTTAGTGCATGATATTTATAAGAATTTGTGCAGTCAACACTTTTCTCCCCCACAAGGCAGTGAGAAGTGTATTCTCCATTTTACAGACAGAGCTGGAGTCCTTGCTCAAGCCACCCATGTGAACACACTCTCCGGCTTCCAAATTCATCTCTTTGCCCATTGGCTGTAGTGTTCTATCAAGGGTGGAGCAGAAACCAAAAGCACCTGAGTTACAACATTAAATGTTGTATTTGAAACATTCCATTCATATAACCTCTGACCGAGAGGCACGAACCTCTGACTTCAGAAACGGTTTATGATTAGGGAAACGGTAAGGTCAAACTGAAAATGGATTCTTTTTGGTGGAGATGAAAATGGGGTCATTTAAAGGAGGCTAAGAGGATATTATCACTGCTTTAATTCAAACCAAATCTGTTCCACATGGACATGCCTTCGCAGCGAGTAGCACAGCCTTTAATGACTCCGTGTAATCCTAGCTCATCCTTATCAATGAACCATCTGTTCCCGAGTGGTGATGTTTCTATGCGATTGACATCAGGCCACAGTGCTGATCTTTCATACTTGGTCACGGAACCTGTCTTTGCCAGCAGCTAATTATCATTGAGTTAAAAAATTAATAAACAACCCAATCGGTATTTTGTATTCTTTAAAGAGCCTCATTCTTTCTGAGAAACAGGTAAAAGCCTGAGAGTGCAATCCTAACCTGGAGTTAGGTTGGCACAGTTAGGCCAGCACAAGGGCCACCATAAAGCACGTTTAGACCACTCTCAGAGTCAGGGAGGATGGCACACACCTGTGTGCTTGACTCTGAGAGTGATCCAAACAAGCTTTACGGTGTCCCTTGTGCCAGCCGAACTTTACTGGCTTAAATATGCCTGCCTAACTCCAGGTTAGGATTGCGCCCTGAGAGATATGCAGTGGGACAGATTAAGATCTGAGCCACGTCACTACGTTCCCAAAAGCCTCTTTTAAGCCTCAAAGTATCTTTGAGAAGATACTTCATTTTGTGGATGACTGCAGAAGACTTTGTCAGACCCTGCCAGTGTCAGTGTCCAGCAGGTTCAGACATGTAAGTGATCCGGGTTCACTCTGATCACCTGTGGGGATACTGATTGACAGTAGGTAAGTAGATACTACTTGAGGGCAGACAGAGGGCAGACAGAGGTCCATTTCCAGAAGATCAAGTTAAAGGTGGGGCAACATAGCCCAAAACGGGCAAGAGTGTTGGCCTCCTGCAGGGTCCTGGAGGCTCACAGCCCCCTGTGATCTTCTCTGTGGCTGCCATAAATAGCCCTTATCTCCAATCAGCAGCTACTTCCCTGGGAAACAGGAAGTAGCTGCTGCTTGGAGATAAGGACTGTTTTCAGCAGCCGTGGAGGAGATCGGGCTGGGGCTGCAAGCCTCCAGGATTCTGCAGCACTGCCCCCAGGGTAAGAAACCAGCCACTTGGCAGTGGAGGTGCCCTGATCAAGTGCGGTGCCAATTGCTGTCCCCCTCCCTGCCTCCTGCCCCACTCATGCGAGCATTTACCCTGTTCCCAACTCCCTTGCAGGAGTTTGGGAACTGCTGCTGTATACAATTAAACACAACCAATCAACAATTCCACAGGCTGGAATTCTGGGTGCTTCCCTCTCCCCTTGGGAATCACAATTCACACTTGGAGGAGAACCCTGTCTTAATCGCTCCTTGAATAAGAGTCCTTATTTGTCACATGTCAATTTGTGTTTCCATAGGAGGACAATTAAGGGGTGAGTCACTAATCCCCTGCCTGTGGTTTACAAGAAGCAATAATATGGGCATAATCAGCAAAGCAGAAACTTTCAGTTAATTCAGTTAATTTCCGTAATTATTTGCATGAAAAAGGAGTGGCAAAGAATGATAAAAGCCAGATTAAAAAAAACACAGCATGAAAAGCCCTGGGCAAATTCCCCTGGGATCAAGTTTAGCATCAGGCCAGCCTCACTGGGGAGAATATTGCATAATTGGGGGGTACCTTTCCATCAACCTGATTCTTGCTGCTCTGTAGCACCACCTGCGTAATGGCCAGAAGTGTGTACTGCAGCTCAACTAAAGACAGGGGAGACCCTTGCCTAAAACCATGGAAAGCTGTTTCTAGTAAGTACCAGCAATATTGACCCAGATGGCCCAGTTGTCGCACAGCACAAAGACATGTCTACTCAGAAGTAAGTCCCTGTAACAGTCTCCAGGATGGACACGATGGGAATCTGCTTAGGTGAAACAAGTGTCAGACCGAACAACAAGCTCAGTGGCTGAGGTCTTAGAAGACCTTGGATCTGAATTGGTCTTCAGAGGTCTGTTGACTTGGTGATGTGTTGGACAACTGACTGGTATTGTAGCCTTCATGTCCCTCTTCAGTCTGCAAGGCTGGTAGCAGGAGAAGAAAGGCTGTGGGTAATCCTGTTCAAGACCCCTACCTATCACATCAGTAGCCAGAGAGGGGTGGCACAGTAAGTACTACAGGTGCCACAATATACCATGTAAGTTACTCCTCCCATTCATCATTGGAGCCATTCCAGGAAGCAACCAAGGTGAGGAGGGACTGCTTGCTAGGTGCATTGCAGTACCTGCACTACTTACCGTGCCCCCTCTGGTTATGCTACTGTATCACATGGTTTAAGACTCCATAAGAAATGGTTTGCCCTCATAAACCATCCAATTCTATGCTCCCTTTGTGATCTCTAAATCGAACTGAAATGCTTTTGAGAGTGCAATCCTAACCTGGAGTTAGGCCGGCACAGTTAGGCCAGTAAAGTTTGGCTGGCACAAGGGACATTGTAAAGCACGTTTGGACCACTCTCAGATTCAGGGATGATGGCGCACATTTGTGTGCTGGGTTCTCTGACTCCTAGAGTGGTCCAAACATACTTCCCGGTGGCCCTTATGATAGCCGAACTGTGCTGGCCTGGGATTGTGCCCTAGGATTGTGCCCTGAATCTCTCTCTCTCTCTCTCTCTCTCTCTCTCTCTCTCTCACACACACACACACACACACACACACACACACAGAGAGAGAGAGAGAGAGAGAGAGAGAGAGAGAATGCATAAGAACATAAGAGCTCTGTTGAATCAGGCCAAGGCCCATCTAGTCCAGCTTCCTGTATTTCACAGTGGCCCACCAGATGCAACTTGATGAATGGGATTTCTCCCACTGCAATGCTGAAAATTCTTATTTAGCCACCTGCGTTTCAGCTGTTCAACTTTACACTTGCATAATTTTTTTTTAAAACCACCACTTCTTACTTTGTATTGGTAATGAATCCGTCTTCACTTAGAAACACAATGAGATGTAGTAATCCATGCATGAATGTTCAAGTTATAATATGATTCGAATCCATTATGAAAATGATGGACAGTGTTCTCTTAATTGCTCCCAGAAGGTTGAACATGATACCGATCCAAGCCCCTAGGCACAATGTTTAGAAAAATGAACTTTCAACTGAGTTGACTGTCTAGCGTGCTCTACAAATGAATCAGCTCCTTGAAAAATACAAATTTTCTTAGCAGTTTCCTGTTCATGTGCAAAAACAAGAACTTGGTATAGGTTAAAAAGGAGGAAATTAGAGGGATGCCAACCTCCTCAAACAACTCCTCCTTTCAGTGGTTTCCTCTTTGTTTCAGCGTTTTTGATATGTGAATGATCCCCATCAACCACATGCAAACGATGTTTTTGATTATTTTTCTCCGAAGAAATGTGTGAACATTTCATGTTGGTTTGGCTTTTTGGGTGCACTTTGATCTGTAAAGCATAACTGGAAGGAAGGCCCTAACCGGGCAGAGTCAGGAACCTCAGCACCAAGTTCCAGGAATGGAAGTAAATCTGCTCCCTGGCTTAAGGTGGGCAGCAGCAGATTCTCCTCTCAGCATTATAGCTAGCTGTACATTTTCTGTGGCCTGCTGTCTGGGGGTTGGACATGGAAAATATAAAATCTGACTTACAGGAGGTGCTGCCTCTTACTCACCTGGTAAGCCAGGGCAGTGGCAGTCCTGCCATTAGCATGGGGGGGGGAATGCCCCATGGCAGGCCTATGGGGCCTGTGGGGACACAACTGCCTTTGAGACACTCCCACAAACCGCCACTGAGACGCCACCCGCCAGCCCTCCAGAGCCTTCCAGATGGTCAGGCAGGCCGCATGTGGTGTCTCTAGGCACTCTAAAGGCTTTTGCAGCCTCCAGAGGGCCATTGAACAGTACTTCTGGTTTTCCGATGAAAACCAGAACTGAACTTTTAAAGTGTTGTTTAAAAGCCTTCTAAAGGCTGCAGGAGCCTTCAGAGAGCCCAGGGAAGTTGTGCAAGGCTCCAAAGCCTGAATTGGAGCTGAATTGAAGGGGCAGCCATCTGGGGGTGGGGGTGGCGGCAGTCTGAAGTCCTGGCCCCTGGATGGTACATGGGCCAGGGTCATGACTGAGCCAGGGTCCAATAGGGAGGCTTACTGGAGGAGGGGGTGGGAGTAGCCCAGTTATACTAGCAGATGCGGCAGGAGCTTCAAAGGGCTCTTCAGTGGGCCTGGGCTCTGTGCCCAAGCCCTGACTCTGCCCCTGAGTAGAAGGCAGACAGGGTTAGATTCTAGAGAAGTCAGTGCTTGGCTGAGATTCAGGGGAGTCTGAGTACAAACTCTTGCTTGTGCACGGACTGGAAACTGACGGGGGGAAACTCGGGATGGACTGCAACCTGCAGGAGTGCCTCGATATAGGAGCAGTGGCTCAGGGCTTGGAACTGGATAAGCAATCTAATTAAAGCAACAAAAAAAATGGAGAGAAACTGTAGCTGAGGTCAAGAGCAGCCAGATAGCCTGTCTATACATAGCAGTGATGAATATTGGGGAGAGCCAAGGCCAGTCGAGAAGCGTCTTGAGTGAAGTGTCCATGTCTGGTTTTGCATTTGAGGAAGATCTCAGTAAGATGGGAAGACCGTCCTCTGACTTGTGTGGCTGTTGGTGGAATCCCTCCCACAGACATGCTTCATCTGAGAGAATCAGGACAGTGTAGTGGTTCTGTTGTTGGACTTAAACCTAGAAGATCCAGGTTCAAATCCCCGTTCACCCATGAAGCTTCTTGGGTGACCTTGGGCCTGCCACTATCTCTCGGCCTAACTTTCCTACCTCCCAGGATTGTTGTGAGGAGAAAAGGGGAGGGGGAAGAACTTCCAACTGGTCTATGCATTATGCAGAATGAGGTGGTAGAATTCTGGACTGATGGACCACATCACAGGAGGTGGTGATGGCACAGGAGGTGGTGATGGCATCTGGCCTAGATGCCTTTAAAAGGGGACTGGACAGATTTCTGGAGGAAAAGTCCATCGTGGACTATAGGCCATGATGGGCTGGGCAACCTCCTTACGTTAATAGTAGGCTACTTCAGAATGCCAGGTGCAAGGGAGTGGCAACAGGATGCAACATCTTGTTGTCTACTGAACTCCATTAGGCCCCTGGTGGGCCACTGTGAGATACAGGAAGCTGGACTAGGTGGGCCTTTGGCTTGATCCAGTGGGGCTCTTCTTATGTTCTTATCAGACTTTGGGGGGGGGAGAGAGAGAGATTTTCATGTTAGGAAAATTCCATCTAGGTATTAAACTAGCACATCAAAAATAGCCCTCTCTAAGTTTCATAAATGTGACAGCTTCACCTGAGAATTGTACTGGACAGTTCAGACTGCTACAGTCTCAGTCTGTACAATGGGTATAACAGTTTTCGTACTGCAGTTGAGTGTCCCTTATCTGGCCAGATTTCAGAATTTCAGAATAATTGCATAAATATAGTAAGAACGGCTTCCTCTTGCTCTTTTCACTGCTACCCATTTTGGTGTCTGCTGGCCTCTTGGACATTTTTCAACAATGGCACACAGCACAGAGCAGCGAATAGAACTTACAGCCTGTAGGTGGGAATGAGCACAAGACCTTATATCTACAACAAGTTTTTTTTAAAGTCTTGGACAAATATGTCTGGATTTCGCATGTCCGGATAAGGAATCACCAACCAGTAGCACCAGCTGGATTTCTGTAGATGCAGGTTCTACACTATGTTGCCTTAGCTTTTATTGTTAGATGCCAAATTCAAAACAGATCCTGACAGTTCCCAATGGGAAAGTGTTGGATTTTGCATTATTTTACTAATGAGGCTCTCTGTTGATAAATTATGGTTGTTTAATTGGCCCCAAAATATTTTGGGGAGCCTGAAGCGAGGATTCAGTTTTCACAAGCATTGTTTAAATTTTTGTGTGTTTCCCAAGGCTGTAATTTGAAGTTTAAGCCTCTGCTAGCTGGAATGTAGCTTTGATCTGAAACTGGTTCTCTTCATCTTCGGGTCCCATGTTAGCAGCATTTGTAAGGATCTAGTTTGCCATGAACAGTCAACTTGTTGTGATTGGTGCTTAGATTTAAGCAGAAAGAGGTGGTTTTTTTGTGCAAAATAGGGCAAAAAGGGGGAGGGGCTTTAGTAGTTTGCCCCTGCAGTTTTTATCTGTTTGTACCCCCATGCCATTTTTAAATGAAGAAAATTTTTTTTTATACAGGCATCCCTCAGTATCTGCAGAAGATACTGTACATTCCATGCTTACTGCAGATACGGGCACTGTGGATAAGAGAGAACTCTATCTCTGTGCCCCTTTGTCTTCCATGCTCCCTGCACCCATTTATCTTATTTATTTATTTTATTTATTTTACTTATTGAATTTATATCCCGCCTTTATGCCCAAAGGCACTCAAGGCGGCGTTACAGTAAAAACAATAAAAACAAACTTAAAAATTAAAAAAACAGTTAAAAAACAGTATTAAAATACAATTAACAAAAATTTAAAAACAACAAACAAGCCCCGTGGATCATAAGATTAATAAGAATAAAAAGATAATACCCGTCAACAATTAAAAGCTTTTTGGAATAAAAAGGTCTTCAGCCCCCGCCGAAATGTTAGCAAAGAGGGGGCAGTTCTCAATTCGAAGGGGAGGGTATTCCAAAGTTGGGGGGCCACCACCGAGAAGGCCCTCTTCCTGGCCGCCACCCCTCTCACCTCTCCTGGTGGCGGCACAGTCAAAAGGGCCCCCCCCAGATGATCTAAGAGTACGGGTAGGATTATATGGGAGAAGGCGGTCCCTCAAATACCCCGGACCTGAGCCATACAGGGCTTTGCAAGTCAAAACTAGCACCTTGAATTGGGCCCGGAACAGAACTGGCAGCCAGTGCAGTCGCCGAAGCAGCGGCTCGACAGAGTCAAACCGACGTGCCCCAGCAACCACCCGAGCCGCCGCGTTCTGTACTAGTTGTAATTTCCGGACCGTCTTCAAAGGCAGCCCCACGTAGAGCGCATTGCAATAATCTAATCTTGATGTCACTAGGGCATGGGTCACTGTGGCCAGGTCCGCGCAGCTCAGGTACGGCCGCAGCTGGCGAATCAGCCGAAGCTGAGCAAAGGCTCCCCTGGCCACTGCCGCCACCTGGGACTCCAGGTGCAGCTGTGGATCCAGGAGAACCCCCAAGCTGCGAACCTGCTCCTTCAGAGGAAGTGCAACCCCATTCAGAGCAGGACGATAGTCCAATACCTGAGCTGTGGATTTCCGAACCAAAAGCACCTCTGTCTTATCCGGATTTAATTTCAGCTTGTTCGCCCACATCCAGCCCCCAACCGCCTCCAGACAGCGATCCAGGACCTCAACCGCCTCCTCAGAATCAGGGGGAAAGGAGAGATAAAGTTGGGTGTCATCAGCATATTGATGGCATCCCACTCCAAACCCCCGGATGACCTCTCCCAGCGGTTTCATGTAGATGTTAAACAGCATGGGGGATAAGATGGAACCTTGCGGCACCCCAAACCTAAGAGGCCGGGGTGCCAAGCAAGCGTCCCCCAGCACCACCTTCTGGGATCTGTCAGCCAGGAAGGAGCGGAACCACTTCAAGACAGTGCCTCCAAGCCCCAACCCGGCCAGCCGACCCAGAAGGACACCATGGTCGATGGTGTCGAAAGCCGCCGAGAGGTCCAGCAGGACTAACAGGGTCGCACTTCCCCTGTCCATCCCCCCGGCGAAGGTCATCCACCAAGGCGACCAAGGCAGTCTCCGTCCTGAACCCCGGCCTGAAGCCAGATTGGAATGGGTCCAGATAATCCGTTTCCTCCAGTACCCTCTGAAGCTGAGATGCCACCACCCGCTCAATCACCTTGCCCAGAAATGGGATATTCGAGACTGGCCGGAAGTTGTTTAAATTTGTGGGATCCAGGGAGGACTTCTTCAGGAGGGGGCGGACCACCGCCCACTTCAAAGCAGGCGGGAGCCCCCCTCCCTCAGAGATGAATTCACCACCCTCCCTCTCCACTCGGCCAGCCCTCCCCGGGCAGCTCTAATTAGCCATGCTGGGCAAGGATCCAGCGGGCAAGCAGCAGGTCTCACACTCCAGAGAATCCTGTCCACATCCTCAGGCTCTACAAGCTGAAAAGAATCCCAAATGATAGGATAGACAGGTTCCCCGGGGACATCACTAGATATGCCCACAGCAGCATCCAAGTCATGCCGAATCTGATCGACCTTTTCTGCAAAATGTTTCGCGAACTCGCCACAGCGAGCTTCCGAGTGCTCCTCCCCACCAGTAGGGGGGGCAAGATGTAAAAGACTACGGACCACACGGAAGAGCTCAGCCGGACGGTTCTCTGCAGAAGCAATGGTGGCAGAGAAGTGTGCCCTCTTAGCCGCCACCATTGCCCTAGAATAAGCTTTTAACTGGGCCCTAGCCCGTGTCCGGTCAGAAGCTTAGCTTTTTTTTTTTACTGTAGCGCCAAGCAAGCATGACTCCTCCTTTAACAGAATACAGGAAGGCAGCCTGAATGCTACAGAGACATAGCCAGAATGTTAACAGAAAGCAGGAAGCTTCCTGATACCTGCTGATATAGGATCAGCAGATACAGATATGTTCAGTCCCTGGCATCCCCAAGGACAGATAGTAGGAACCAGTAGCACAGCCAGAGGTGGCCAGGTGACGTGGTGAGTACTACGGGTGCCACAATGTGCCATGTAAGCGACCCTCCCCACTCTCCATTGGAGGCATTCCAGGCAGTGAAGGCAACATGTATGCATTGCTGTTGCCTCCTAGAATGGCTCCAGTGGCAAGTGGGGGCCACTTACATGGCATGTTGTGGTGCCTGCAGTCCTTACTCTGCCACCCAGAGGTGAACCTAGAGGGGGATCACAGTTTTGCAAGTAGCCACCCCCCCTCCTCTTTGGAGCCTTTCGTAGCCAACGTAGCCTCCGCTAAGTTTTGCTGTCGCCATTGGGAATGGCTCTGAAAAGGAGGGGGAGTGGCTGCTTGCACAACATAGTGCCATGATCCCCATCTAGGTATGCTTCTGCTACTGCCCACCTCTGGCTACACTATTGATAGGGACCAAGGTCAATCCAATTCAAAACATGTCTGCTCAGAAGGAAGCCCCATTATATAGAAGGGGACTTACTCCCTGGAAAGTGTGCATTGGATTGCAGCCTGAGATGGGCCCATGGTCTAACTCAGGGCACCACCCTAACCTGAAGTTAGGCCATCACAGTTAGGCCAGCAAAGTTTGGCCTGCACATGGGACACTATAAAGGACCACTATGTTTGGACCACTCTCGGAGACAGAGAGGCCAGGACACAGATGTGCACCCTCCTCCCTGACTCCAAGAGTGGTCCAAATGCTCTTCACAGTGGCCCTTGTGCTGGCCAGACTTTGCTGCCTAACTGTGCCAGCCTAACGTCAGGTTAGGATTGTGTCCTCAGTACAAGGCAGCTTTGTATCTTCCTGAGCAGTGACTTAAAAAGAAAATCACCATTATCCCTACCTGGCACTGCATCAAGCCTGCTTTCGGCTGCTGTTTGCCTCGTCCTGCTTTGACCCTCCCTGAAGCCATACCTCTCCCCGATCCCACCTGGCCTGTTGGCCGGTTCCCTGCCTGCTTGCCCTTTGCTGTCCCCCTGATCCAGTTACGCCACTTCTGACCTGGCCTGCCCCTGACGCGATCACTCTCTCCAATTCGAGTGCTCCTCATCTGCCTGTCAAGAGAGGGGGGGGGCTGCAGTTTTGTGACTACAAGGTGACTTTTCTTTTTTGCCCCTGTGGGGGAAATACTGTGAATCAGGGAGATCCACAGGTAGCCCTTGCAGTGCACAGAAGCATTTCTGCGATCAGTGTGGCTTGGAAAAAGTCCTACCCTGATGACAGCCACGGCAACTCGCCTTCGGTGACTTTGGATTATTCCAGCCGCTATCTATCGATCGCCAGCTGCCAGAAACTTTAATCTGATCAGATGTAGCACAACTGGTTTGTGTCCTTGGCGCCTGACTCAGATTTCAGAGCAGGGAGAAGGAGTATGACATCATCCTTGCTTGCGTCTGTGTCGGGCAGCTAATGAAATTACACAATGGGTTTTGAAGACTATTAGAGTCAATGTTGCTCCTGATTATTATTAAGAGCACTTTCAAATTTACTGCACCACAGGGCAGTCTTGAAAGCATCATTTTTCAAAGGTGTGTGTTGGATTGGAGTGGAGTGGAGAGGGGCTGGGGGGAGGGAGGGGATACTGGCAGCAAGGAGATGCTATGCTGAAATGCATCGCATACAAGTGGATGTAGTGTCGTCCCCCCCAGTTTGTGGTGGATGGGTGATAATTGACCTTGATGACAAGCTTGGGAGAAAAGCTTTCAAATCACAAGTGGGGAATCTGTTGTTTGAGAGTACAAACAGGGGTGTGTGCGTGTGTGCATGCGTGTGCGTGCGTGTGTGCGTGCGCGTGTGCGCGTGTGCATGCGCGCATAAAGTTTCCTAAGGGAACACACTTGTTCATTTGATGTAGTGGCAGTATTTCTATGAGTGCAGTCTCTGGCATATTTGAAGTCCTATTTACAGGCAGAGAAATATGGGCTTTAGCTATCAGGACAGATACCGAGAATGAGACGGATCTTTTTTACGAGGCCCAGGAGTACGTTTTCAAAAGCTGCCCCTCATCGCTCTTGTTAAGCTCAGTATCGACAGCGACAGAGAAGATGCATGATCCTGAGGGTCCCTGCTAACCTGTGCATTTTATTTGTACACAAATAGGGTAGACAGAAAATTGGAAAGATCGTGGTGGATTGTGGCAGTGGTTCTCAAACTGTGGGTTGGGACCCGCCAGTGAGTTGCGAAGCACCTAGAACAGCCATATTGAAAATATGGGAGGATGTGGAAAGGGGTGTGTAGCCAGTGATGTCATTCAGGGGGAACGGACCAGAACGGGTGTTCCGGATCCTAACGGGCTCCGTGGCTTGTTCCGGGTTCCCGACAAGTGCCAATCAAAAGTGAGTTCCTGTTCCTAAATCATTTGAATGACACCATTGTGTGTAGCCCGACACGGAGGTTGGGATCCAGCATTGAAGGTCGCTCCTGCTCCCACCCTCTGCTCTGCTCCTCCCCCAACCCAGGAATGCCCTCCTGCCCTGCCGGGCACCAGTGCAATGCTGGCATCTGGGGCACTCACTGCTGCCAGTGTTGCGTTGCTGCCTCTGGGTGGTGGGGGCCAGTGTTTGCCCAGCATTGGCCCAGCACCAGCGATAACAGCTTACCGCCAGTACTGGGAGTGCCTTATGGCACCTTGACAACGCCAGCACTGGGGTACATTCGTACTGCCGGTGCTGTGGGGCTCAGGATTGGGCCCTTAATCCGTGTCATCACATCATCAGCTTCCTTCCCTTGCTTCTTCCTTGTGCGGTTCTCTTCCAAACAAGGAAGTGCAGGACTCCCTGTTTTATTGAAAGCAACCACGTGAGGAAGGAGTAAGGTGAGTGGATAAGGAAGCAGATTGCCACTGTCCATGCCTGGAAACACACAAGTACCACACTTCTTGTTTTTGGAAAAGAGCCACTCGTGGAAGGAGCAAGGTAAGGAAGCAGATTAAAAAAAAAAAGACTATGCAGGCAGTGGCTATTCACTTCCTTATCCACTCACATCGCTCCTTCCTCAAGCAGTAAAACACGAAAAGATTTTTCCTGTTTTTGGAAAAGAACTGTGCAAGGAAGGAGCAAAGTTAGGAGGCGAGGGGCTTTTTGGGGAGGGGGTGCACATTCATGCCATGGTAGAGGCAGCAGGAGCCAGACAGGGCAGCCTTGGGTGATGGACTCCGTTGGGCTGTACCTGATTGATGTACCAGGTATAACTAATGCAACTCTAGAGTTGCCTGCTTTTGCTGAGAGAAAGGAACACCAAATTCTAGCATTGCGATTCCCCAGTGGCAGACATGGGGGGGTCAAGAGGGTCAAATGCCCCCAGGCACCACCCTGAAGGGGGCACCATGGCTCTTCCCCCACTGCTACTGTCAGCTGCCCTCTTCCCCTTATATTGGAGGGGGCATGAAACAGAATCTGTCCCCTCTGGTACTTGGAGCAGCCCAGCATTCGTCTCTCCCAATAGTTGGAGGAATGTCTGGTCACTGCAACCTTTCCATCAGTCCAAGTGGGGGATAATCGGAGGAATGCCAGGCCACTGCAAGCTTACAGCATCTCGACGTTCCTCTGACTATTGGAGGAGCAACTGAGCGGTTTCCTGGTGCACCAAGTTGCACTTGACTCTTCCAGTAATTGGAGGGGATGGGCGCCGCTTCTAGTGGTGCAAAAAAGCTTTCTTGTGCAGCTGTGGGCTGCCCCCTCCTTTTTCAAAGGGAGAAAGAAAGGAGGTGGTGGCCCAGAAAAGGCAGGACTGACTGGAGGTGTGTCCCCTGGCACCCCCCAGGCAGGGGCAGTTCTAGCAGCTGTGAGGCCCAATGCAGGGCATTCCCATGGGACTCCCACCCTCCCTGCCCCCCACTCACCAAGGAGAGTGCTTGTGGTACCACGCACAAAGTGCGGCACCTGGAAATAGTTGGCGGTGACATGATGATGTAATCACCAACTGCTTCCAGGAAGCCCGTTTTGGGCCATTCAGAGGCAGGGGCAGGGGCAGGTGGGAGGGTCCAAGGTAAAGCTGCTCTGCTCACCCCACTGAATTCAATTCATAGAAATCCCAGCTGCAGCAGCAGGCGATATGCTCACTGCGCTGGTGTGGGACCCCCCCCCCCCAAGTGCAGGGCCCAATGTGATGACATTGGTCACATTGGCTTAAGGCCGGCCCTGCCCCCAGGAACGCTTTGCCATTCCCAGGTTGTTTTCTCAACCTGCTGTGATGAGAATATATGACGAGTGGCCCAAGATATTGTTGAGGTGTCTCAGTGTAAGAGTTTTATCCAACCCACCAGCGCATCTTCGTTCCACATCCATTCTCACTCTTCGCCAACAACCACAGAGCCCTCACTGGGGAGAAAAGCTTCATACATCACAATCCTCCTATGTGATATCCTGAGCAGGGATGGTTCTGCTCTGTGGCTGGTTACATTAATAAGGTAGATTAATAGATTTTTTGCATGGCATGATGAAAAGGGCAGGACGTTTTCAAAGTTTCTCAGGGTGCAATCCTAACCTGGAGTTAGGCTGGCACAGTTAGGCCAGCAAAGTTTGTCCCTGCACAAGGGCCACCATAAAGCGTGTTTGGACCATTCTCAAAGTCAGGGAGGATGGCACACGTCTGTGTGCTGGCCTCTCTGACTCCGAGAGTGGTCTAAACACACTTTACGGTGGCCCTTGTGGCAGCAAAACCTGGCTGGACTAACTGTGGTGGCCTAACTCCAGGTTAGGATTGTGCTCTCAGTCTAACAACCTCGTTAGTGCTACTGATTCCCATGGAAAGGGTGACATTCCAAACTTGCAACTTATTAGCAACTCTAATCCGAGGGCATCTGCAGAGGTTTATTTCCTTGGAATACAGCAGGAGCTCGGTTAATTTCCTGGTTTTCTGGCAGCCTGGCTGCCGCAGAGCTGGCCTGCAAGACATTTCCCACTGAGAGGGGAACTGTAGACAGATAGTCATGTCTAGAATGATATTGTTTTTTCTGAGTAATGGACTGGGCCGAGACAATGGGCATTCCATCACCTGCAGATGGGTCCCACAGCTGCAGAACAATTTTCTGGCTTAAGGAATGGTGCGGTCGTGGGAAAAGTGAAAGAGGGTTTTCTCTCCTGTGCAAAAGGATTGTAACCTGCTTGTTGAGCAGGTGGATAAGAAATGTCACAGTGCCATTTCAACATGGCTGGCAACTGGGGATCACTGAACTCCGTCTCCTAGAAAGGGCAAAAACAGAGGCCAAAAACGTGGCCGTTTGCAGATTTAAAGCAGGTTTCTTGATTCCTTTTTTTTTTTTTTTGCTGGTGTTACAGCTGAGTCCAAGGGTCAATTTTCACTTGACGTTAAGTGCGTTGCCCCTTGCCCATCTTTTTATTTATTTATTTTCTTTCAATAGCAGCTTGTTACAGCTTAACATGCGAGCATAAGGTCTCTATGAACAACATCCCAGGTTCAATCTCCAGGTGCAGCAGAGAGGAACAGCATCTGCCTGCAACCATGGCCAGTCAAGGCCAACCAATTTGAGCTGGACAGATTACTGATCTATCTTAGTATAGCAGTCCAATTCTATGAGTGCAGCTGGTGCAATGGAGCTGCATGGCCCATGCCATATCTAGAGCTGAAATTGGGTGGGCTGGAGGTCTCCTTCAGGCATGCTGGATCCCGGATCCTCTCCCCTCCCCAGGCCACCCCGCGTGTGGGAATGCCCTCCCTCCACCCCATTCCCTCCTCCCTCCCACCTTCCCCCTGCCCAGAAATGGCTCAGCGCTGGTCAAACTCAGTTGGTGCTGGACTGACGTACCTGTTGGTCATGGCAGCAGTGCTGGGCCGATGCTGCTACCTGGGGCAGCCCAGTGATTCTCGCGTTGACGCGGACGTGCTTTATGGCATGTTCATGACAGTGCTGGGCCAATGCAAGTAGCTTGCATCGGCCCAAGGGTGGGGGGTTAGATGGCACTGCCGAACTGTTAACACTCACAAAAGCGGTGTAGCAAGAGTAAGGTCTACAGCTTCCAAGATGACTGCTCCCAGGTTTCCGCAACCCACCTGACACCAAGTCGCCACCCACAGTTTGAGAAACACTGGTTTAGACTACTACTGTATGTGTAGTAGTCAAGTAGACAATTGGATGGCGACGGTGAATTGGTTCTTGTAGTGAAGATGCAGTTCAAAGGGCACAGTGTCCTGTATCTAAAATGACAGCCTGGAGAAAAAGCAGTGCTGCTGTCTATGTT
This sequence comes from Lerista edwardsae, assembly GCA_029204185.1. Classification (NCBI taxonomy): domain Eukaryota; kingdom Metazoa; phylum Chordata; class Lepidosauria; order Squamata; family Scincidae; genus Lerista; species Lerista edwardsae. The sequence continues at coordinate 54,508,683 of JAJKFI010000001.1, forward strand.
TTTGTATGTGGAAGGACAGCAGGAGGGCTTCTGCGATCTGAAAAGATGCTGCCTTCTGAGTGCTGCGATGCTGGTAAACTGCAAAGCACCTTCGGCACAAAAGGTGCTATAAAAATCTAATTGCATTCTGCCTCTGATGCTCATAGAATATTCTCCCGACTAATGGAAGGACTTCATGCCACACACTTAATTTCTCTAACATTAACTTTTGAGACAAATTTAGACATGCTACACAGGTTTTATGTGGAAGAGCATTCACTCCCCCCTTTTGTTCCTTTCCTGTTTGCTTTCTAATGCGATATGTCAAATTGAGCCTAATCCAATCTGTACGGAGAGCGTCGATGTGACTGTGTTTCCATATTTGCTTTTATGGAGCGGAGAAGCACTTCACGGGGAAAGGGGAATTTGCCATCATCGGAACGAACAGGGAACACATGCATCTGTGCGCGCAGGATCTGCAGGACTGGGTTCAGACATCACAACAGCCTTCCTGGCTGCAATGCGTACTTGGGTCATGGCCAACCATGCCAAAGGAGAGTGCCTTGCTGGTTAGGACAGGTCCCTTGGCTGGGTTTGAACCCATCTTGGCTCCCTGCCAGTGTCTTTGTGCAGTGAGCTACCAGCCCTTTGCTTTGCCTGAGAGAATTACTCTTGGGGAGAAATAAATAGCAAGGAGGAATGAAACATGGTAACATTGTGGCATGGAGTAGTGGGGAGCTTGAGAACACAGTCTAGAAAAAAGGCGCCTGGGGGGTGGTGGACATGATTGAGACGTACAAAATTATGCATGGGATGGATAAAGTGGATAGAGGGAGGTTCTTTTCCCTCTCTCACAATACCAGAACCAGGGGCCATTCACTGAAATTGAACGTTGGGAGTGTGAAAACAGAGAAAAGGAAATACTTTTTTTAACCAATCAGTTTTTTAGGCAATCAATCTGTGGAACTCCTTGCCACAGGAGGTGGTGATGGCATCTGACTTAGCTTCCTTTAAAGGGGAATTGACAGATTTCTGGAGGAAAAGTCCATCAGGGGTTATAGGCCATGATGGGTTGTACAACCTCCTTCTATTAAGAACATAAGAACATAAGAAGAGCCCTGCTGGATCAGGCCAAAGGCCCACCTTGTCCAGCTTCCTGTATCTCACAGCGACCCACCAGCTGCCCCAGGGAGGCATGAGACAACAAGATGCTTGCATCCTGTTGCCACTCCCTTGCACCCAGTACTCTGAAGTAGCCTACTACTACTGTAAGGAGCTTGCACAATCCATCATGGCCTATAGCCCACGATGGACTTTTCTTCCAGAAATCCGTCCAATCCCCTCTTGAAGGCATCTAGACCAGATGCCATCACCACCTCCTCTGGCAAAGAGTTCCACAGATGAACTACCCACTGGGTAAAAAAGTATTTCCTTTTATCTGTTTTAACTCTCCCAATCCCATTTAGCGGATGTCCCCTGGTTCTGCTGTTTTGAGAGAGGGAAAAGAACACCCCTCTATTGACTATCCCTTCCATGCATAATTTTGTATGTCTCAATCATGTCCCCCCTCAGGTGCCTTTTTTTAGGGGTGAAGAGCCCAAAACGCTGCAGTCTTTCTTCATAAGGGAGGTGCCCCAGCCCTGTAATCATTTTTGTCACTCTTTTCTGCACCTTTTCCAGCTCCACTATGTCCTTTTTGAGGTGCAACAATCAGAACTGTACATAATATTCCAGGTTGTGGCCTTACCATCGATTTATACAATGGCATGATAATATTGGCTGTTTTATTCTCAACCACTTTTTAATTACCCCAAGCATGGAATTGGCCTTCTTAATTGCTGCCGCACACTGGGTCACTACCTTCATTGAATTGTCCACTAGTACCCCAAGATCTCTCTTTTGAGCTGTCACAGACAGCTCAGAAACCATAAGCCTATCATGGATCACTGCCTTGTCGTGGCGAAGGGGTTTGAGTAGCTCAGTGAAGCTGTGAGCTATGCCATGTAGGGTTAACCAAGATGGACAGGTCATAGTAGAGAGTTCTGACTAAACGTGATCCGCTGGAGAAGGAAATGGCAACCCACTCCAGTATGCTTGCCAAGAAAACCCCATGGATTACAGTACAAAAAGGCTAAACTGGAAGATGGACACTGGAAGATGAGCCCCTCCGGTTGAAAGGTGTCCATTATGCTACTGGGGAAGAGCAGAACACGAGTACTAGTAGCTCCAGAAAGAGTGAAGTAGCCGGGCCAAAACCAAAAGGAAGCTCAGCTGTGGATGTATCTGGAAGTGAAAGGAAAGTACAATGCTGCAAAGAACAATACTGCATAGGAACCTGGAACGTCAGATCTATGAATCAAGGTAAGCTAGATGTGGTCAAACGCGAGATGTCAAGGCTGAACATCGACATCATGGGAGTTAGTGAACTAAAATGGACAGGAATGGGAGAATTTAATTCAGATGACCATTACATCTACTATTGTGGGCAGGAATCCCTTAGAAGAAATGGAGTAGCCTTCATTGTGAATAAGAGACTGGGAACAGCCGTACTGGGGTATAACCTCAACAATGATAGAATGATTTCAATTCAGATCCAAGGCAAACCTTTCAACATCACAGTAATCCAAGTCTACGCCCCAAACACTGATGCTGAAGAGAAAGAAGTTGACCGTTTCTATGAAGACCTACAACACCTTCTAGAATTAACACCAAAAAAAGATGTCCTTCTCATCATAGGGGATTGGAATGCTAAAGTAGGCAGTGAAGAGGTAATAGGAATAACAGGCAAGTTTGGTCTTAGAGTACAAAATGAAGCAGGGCAAAGACTGATAAGAGTTTTGTCAGGAGAACACATTAGTCATAGCAAACACCCTTTTCCAGCAACACAAATGGCGACTGTACACATGGACTTCACCAGATGGTCCACACCGAAATCAGATTGATTACATTCTTTGCAGCCAAAGATGCAGTTCTATACATGCAGTCAAAACAAGACCGGGAGCTGACTATAGTTCAGATCATGAGCTTCTTATTGCAAAATTCAGGCTTAAACTTAAAAAAGTAGGGAAAACCACTAGGCCCTCCACGTATGACCAAAATCAGATCCCATACGAATATACAGTGGAGATGACAAATAGATTTAGGGGCTTAGATTTGGTAGACAGAGTGCCTGAAGAACTTTGGACGGAGGTCTGTAACATTGTACAGGAAGCAGCAACTAGAACCATCCCAAAGAGAAAGAAATGCAAGAAGGCAAAGTGGCTATCTGAAGAGGCTTTACAAATAGCTGAGGAAAGAAGGGAAGCCAAAAGCAAGGGAGAAAGGGAAAGATATACCCAACTGAATGCAGATTTCCAGAGAACAGCAAGGAGAGATAGGAAGGCCTTCCTAAATGAGCAATGCAAAGAAATAGAGGAAAACAATAGAATGGGAAAGACTAGAGATCTTTTCAAGAAAATTGGAGATGTCAAAGGACAATTTCATGTTAAGGTAGGCACAATAAAGGACAAGAACGGCAAGGACCTAACAGAAGCAGATGAGATTCAGAAGAGGTGGCAAGAATACACAGAGGAACTATATAAGGCCAATCTAAATGTTCCTGATAACCACAATGGTGCGGTCACTGAGCTCGAACCTGACATCCTGGAGTGTGAAGTCAAGTGGGCTTTAGAAAGCCTCACTAACAACAAAACTAGTGGAGGTGACAGCATTCCAACTGAGTTACTCAAAATCTTAAAAGATGATGCTGTCAAAGTGCTGCATTCCATATGCCAGCAAATTTGGAAAACACAGCAGTGGCCACAAGACTGGTAAAGATTAGTTTACATTCCAATCCCAAAGAAGGGCAATGCCAAAGATTGTTCAAACTACCGCACCATTGCACTCATTTCACATGCTAGCAAGGTGATGCTCAAAATCCTACAAGCTAGGCTTCAGCAGTATGTGAATCAAGAACTACCAGATGTACAAGCTGGTTTCCGAAGAGGCAGAGGAACTAGAGATCAAATTGCCAACATTTGCTGGATCATGGAGAAAGCAAGAGAGTTTCAGAAAAACATCTACTTCTGCTTCATTGACTATGCCAAAGCCTTTGATTGTGTGGATCACATCAAATTGTAGCAGGTTCTTGAAGAGATGGGAGTACCAGAACACCTTATCTGTCTTCTGAGAAACCTGTATGCAGGCCAGGAAGCAACAGTTAGAACTGGACATGGAACAACTGATGGGTTTCAAATTGGGAAAGGAGTACGACAAAGCTGTATACTGTCACCCTGCTTATTTAACTTGTATGCAGAGTACATCATGAGAAAGGCTGGGCTGCATGATTCACAAGCTGGAATCAAGATTGCTGGGAGAAATATCAACAACCTCAGATATGCAGACGATACCACTCTAATGGCAGAATGTGAGGAAGACCTAAAGAATCTTCTGATGAGGGTGAAAGAGGAAAGTGCCAAAATTGTTTGAAGCTCAACATTAAAAAAACTAAGATCATGGCAACCACCCCCATCACTTCCTGGCAAATAGAAGGGGAAGAAATGGAAGCAGTGACAGACTTTATTTTCCTGGGCTCCAAGATCACCGCAGATGGTGACTGCAGCCATGAAATTAAAAGACGTTTACTTCTTGGGAGGAAAGCAATGGCGAACCTAGACAACTTAATAAAAAGCTGAGACATCACCCTGCTAACCAAGGTTCGCATAGTCAAAGCTATGGTTTCCCCAGTAGCTATGTATGGCTGTGAGACCATAAGAAAGGCAGAGCGCCGAAGAATAGATGCTTTTGAATTATGGTATTGGAGAAGACGCTTGAGAGTCCCCTGGACTGCAAGGAGATCCAGTCGGTCAATCCTCCAGGAAGTCAAGCCTGATTGCTCCCTGGAAGGACAAATCCTGAAGCTGAGGCTCCAATACTTTGGCCACCTCATGAGAAGAGAGGACTCTTTAGAAAAGACCCTCATGCTGGGAAAGATGGAAGGCAAAAGGAGAAGGGGGCGGCAGAGGATGAGATGGTTAGATAGTGTCACCGAAGCGATGAACATGAAATTGGGTGCACTTCATAAGCTAGTGGAGGACAGGGAGGCCTGGCGTGCTGTGGTCCATGGGGTCGCGAAGAGTCAGACACGACTTAGCGACTGAACAACAATAGGTGAAGTTTTGGTTTTTTGCCCCAATGTGCATCACTTTACACTTGTCTACGTTGAAATGCACCTGCCATTTTGCTCCCATTCCCTCAACTTGGAGAGGTCCTTCTGGAGCTCTTCACAATCCCTTCTGGTTTTTACCACCTGGAAAAGTTTTGTGTCATCTGCAAACTTGGCCACCTCGGTGCTTATTCCTGTCTCCGAGTCATTTATGAACAAACATTTATGTTAGTGGTAGGCTACAGAAAACGGAATTCTTACCTGTGAATCTCCTGTTCTGGGGATAGGAAGGTGGGGCATTCGTGACCACATGGGTATGCCCTTCCCTTGGTTGAGGCAGGGCCGGACTTCCAACTTGTCTCCGCCTCTTCCTGTGGTAGGGCATCCCATCTTCCCAGTCATCAAAGCTGGACTCTGGAATCCCTCGCAGGCTTGTGCTCTAGACAGCTAAAACTATAACTTTTCCTCTCACCAGTAGGAGTTAGAACAGAACAAGGTTAGAACCAGAAAGATATTGACAGTAACAGGCAAGGAAGGAAGGGTCCGTTAACAATGCAGGTACCCTCCGTTAAACCCCAGAAAAACCTGAACAAAAAACTGCTGACACCGTCCCTCCTGTGGCGGGGCGAATGCCCCACCTTCCTATCCCCAGAACAGGAGATTCACAGGTAAGAATTCCGTTTTCTCTGGGGAAGGAAGGTGGGTCATTCGTGACCACATGGGACATGCCAGAGCAGTAACAGTTGGGTGGGAAAGGAAAGGTGTCAGCTAAGTTTTAATCACCTGCTGGAGAACCCTTCTCCCAAAGGCGGCCTGGGCTGCCGCCGCCTGATCCACTCTATAGTGTTTAGTGAATGTATTGTGCGACGACCAAGTCGCCGCCCGACAAATGTCCGAGAGAGAGTGATATCCCTCAAACACTGCTGAGGTTGCCGCCCCCCCATAACGAATGTGCGGTAACCCCCGAAGGAACTTGTTGACCCATTGATTGGTAGGCCAGAGAGATGGCCTCCTTTATCCAGGAGGCCAATGCCCGTCTGGACACCTTTTTACCCTTTTTATGTCCCCTAAATGCAATAAACAGGTAATCGGTCGTCCTGAAAGGCTTTGTCCGGTTGATGTACTGACGGAGCGCCCTCCTAACATCCAGCGTGTGCTACCTGTGTTCCGTGGGATGGGATGGATTCGGACAAAATGATGGAAGAACTATTTCCTGCTTCCTGTGGAACAGGGAATTAATTTTCGGTATAAAGGCAGGGTCAGGGCGAAGAACCACCCGGTCACTGTGAAATATGCATAAGTTAGGGTTTACTGAGAGAGCGCCCAACTCCGAGACCCTCCTTGCCGATGTAATGGCTGTGAGAAAGAGTGTCTTGAGGGTGAGCTCTCTCAATGGGACAGATACCAATGGTTCGAATGGGGCACCTGTAAGACCATTGAGGACGATGTGCAGATCCCACGTGGGGAACCTGTGTACCATAGGGGGGTTAGTGAGAGCTGCTCCCCGTAAAAACCTTTTGATGTGCAGGTGCGCCGAGATGTTTGGTCCCAACTCCACCCCCAAAATACTATTGATGGCCGAAACCTGCCTTCGGATAGTATTTGTGCTCAAACCCTTGTTCAGTCCCTCCTGGAGGAACAGAAGAATGGTAGGAATGGTTGCCTTGGAAGGTTGCAAATGCTGCTCTGAGCACCAATGAGCAAATTTTTGCCAAGTGGCCCCATAAGGTCGCTTGGTCGAGTCCCTTCTAGATGCCAGCAAGGTCGCCATGACCTGATCTGAGTACCCCCAGTGCGTCAGATGTTGCCGCTCAGTCTCCAGGCTGTTAACTTCAGAAACTGAGGCTGGGGATGAGGAATTGGACCCTGCCTGAGCAGATCAGGTCTCCGGGGCAGGGCCCAACCTTTTCCCAAGGCCAACCCTATTAGCTTGGGGAACCACGGACGTCTGGGCCAATGAGGAGCCACAAGTATCAGCTCGGCCCGATGTAGACGCACCTTCCGAAGCACCAGGGGAATCAGTTGGACGGGTGGAAAGGCGTATAATAGCCCTGGTGGCCAGGGGGACTGGATGGCGTCTATCCCCTCTGCCCCTTTGGATTGGGTCCGGGAGAAAAAGCGGGGAACCTGATTGTTCTCCACCGAGGCGAAGAGATCCACCATTGGATCTCCCAGCCTTCTGGCCACCAGACGAAAAACTTGAGGGTGGAGCTGCCATTCCGATTCGCACAGGCGCTGTCTGCTTAACCAATCGGCCCGTATGTTTCTGCTGCCCGCCAGATGCTCTGCTCTGATGGACAGCAGAAACCCCTCGGCCCACCCGAAGAGCAGAGAGGTTTTGGCCATCAGGGATCGGGATCTGGTCCCCCCCTGATGGTTTATGTGGGCCTTGGCCGTGGTATTGTCGGTGCGAACCAGAACGTGATGGTTCTGCAGTCTTGGTTGAAAGTGAAGAAGGGCCAGCCGTATTTCCCTTAGCTCCAGCCAATTTATGCTGTGATGGCCCTCCTCCAGAGACCACGTGCCCTGTGTGTAATCCTCCCCCAAGGTGGCTCCCCAACCCACCAGACTGGCGTCGGTGGTGAGAACCACCCTGGATGGCAACTCGAGGCTTGACCCCACGGAAAGCCTTCCCGGAGCCAGCCACCATATGAGACTGTCCCTGGTTGTTGGGTTCAGGGTGAGCCAGTGTGGTGTCTTCCACTCTATGAGTTTGGCGAATGGCCGGAGAAACTTCTGGATCGGCCGGACGTGGAACCTCGACCAAGGCACCACGTCCTGACACGAGACCATCAGCCCCTGCAACCTGGCCAGCGTCATGAGCAGTTGTCTGGGATGTGTCTGCACCTGCGTCAGCGTTTGAATAAGCACCTGCTGTCTCTCCGGAGAGAGCTGCACACAGAAATTTACCGTGTCCAGTCGAAGACCCAGATGGATCAGCACTTGACATGGAAGTAGGGAGCTCTTTTTCAGGTTCACTACAAAACCATGATCCCTCAGGCAACAGAGGGTGGTGTTTGTGTCCCTCAGTGCCTGTTCTCTCGACGGGGCCCGTATAAGGACGTCGTCGAGATAGGGAAACAGGGAGATGCCCTGAAGGCGGAGCGAGGCCACCACGGCCACCAGAAGCTTGGTGAATACTCGTGGTGCCGTCGTCAGCCCAAACGGCATGGCCCTGTATTGAAAGTGACGATGGCCGTAGGTGAACCTGAGGAAGCGCCGATGACAGGTCAAGATGGGGACATGCAGATAAGCTTCGGTCAAGTCCACTGAAGTGAGGAAGTCCCCCTTCTCCAGTGCCGCGGCTATGGATCGCCATGTCTCCATCTTGAACTTCCGCTTCCTTAGGAAGCGGTTCAGCCACTTCAGATCCAGTATGGCTCGCTTGTCCCCGTTCTTTTTGGAGACAAGGAACCATACCGAATAAACTCCCTTCCCCATCTGGGCTCTGGGCACCGGCTCGATGGCCCGAATGCTCAGGAGATGCTCTAGGGCCTGCAGTTTCTGCTGGTGTTTCACGGGGTCCCTGGCTTGAGGGATAGGCCAGAACCGGTCTGGTGGTAGAGATATAAACTCCAGGGCATAACCCTGGGTGACCGTCTGGAGAACCCAGGCATCGGAGGTTGAGAGTGTCCAACGCTCTGCATACTCCAGCAGCCGCCCCCCAATATGTCCTGAGCCATTTGCCAATGCGGTGTCAGGTGGGCCTACGGTCTTTGGGCCTGGAGCTGGCAGGATGGTTTCCAGCTGATCTATTCTTGGGGAAGGCTCGCCCTCGGTTCCATTTGGATTTGGACCTGGAGCCAAAGTCTCTGGACTTTGAGAAAAAGGCTGAGGGATGAAAGGAGTGCTGTTTATTCCTTGGAGGATCCTTTTTCCCAGAGGGAAGGATCTTCCTCTTGTCCTTATTCTCAATGAGCAATGGCTCCAGGTCCTGCCCAAACAGTTTCCCTCCTTTGAAGGGAATGTTAACCAGGCATGAGAGGGAGGCGGCATCACCGTCCCACTGCCTCAGCCACAAATTACGCCTGGCCACCGCATTTGCAGCCATTGCTCTAGCCGTAACCTGGAAAGCGTCAAATGACGAATCAGCGGCATATGCTGCCGCCATCGAAATTTTCTTTAGATGGCTTTTGGCCTTAGCTGGAAGCTTAGGAATAGACACCAACTCCTTGGTCCATACGAATGCCGCCCTTGCCATCACTGAATTAGCGGAGGCCGCTTTTAATGCCAATGCTGAAGATTCAAATCCTCTCTTAAGGAATGTCTCTATCCGTTTGTCAGTGGCATCTTTGGGCCCGCCCTCCCTGTCAGAAGGTATAATTGCTGCCGAGGATAGGGCAACTACCGGAGCGTCTACCACCGGCATTGACAGGGACTGAGAAATCGTGTCAGGCAGTGAGTACAATCTATGCCAGAGTTTGGACCTGTGTTTGGGGACCGTGGGCCTGGCCCACTCTGAGTCTACCACCCTCTGGAATTCTATGGGAAAGGGAATAGACTCGGGTTTAGGCGGCCCTTGAGGGAACAGTTTGTTGGATTTTTTAGCCTTTGACTTTCCCCCTGTATCCTCCTTCTCAGAGGCCTCCTCCAGATCTAGGGCTCATGTGACCTTGCTGAGCATCTTTGGGAACAGCTCTACTGGGAAAAGCCGGTCCAAGGGTTGTCCCCCCTCTTCCTCCGATTCCCCCTCCTCTGACAACTCTCCTTCCTCCCGGTCTGACTCGGAGGAGGAAAATGAACCAGAGGAGAAATTTTCCTTTCTGTGGCGTTTGTGTTTCCTAGATAAGTGGCCATGGCCCAGAGATCTGCCCTTCTTAATTCTACAAGAAGGGTGTCGGGAAGGGGGATCCAAGGAAAAGGAGGAACCAGAACTGGAGGCCACGCTGGATGCTGGAGAAGCCGCTCGGTGTTGCGAGACACTAGGCCCCGAGGAGCTTTGGCAGGCCTTAATTATGTCCTCAACATGCGACCTGAAAGCCAGGTCCACAGCTTCCTTGACTAGGCCTTCAATGGGAGGCTTAGCGGATTTTTTGCCCTTCTTGTTTTTCTTGGGGGAGGTTTGAGTCACCGCAGGAGGAACTGCCACCCCCCCTCCATCCGCAACCCCCGATCCCGATGCCCCCGTACCGTCCTGGGAGGGATTGGAGTCCGCACTTGTCCCAGCCTGATCCATCCTGTTCACTGCGTGAGGTAACAAAATGGAGGGAACAGGTGAGCTGAGGCAACAAAATGGCGTCTGGAGCCTGTCCCGCCAAAAATGGAGGCCTGTCGTGGATCCCTGAAGCGATCACAGGAAGAGAAGCTTCTGGGGCTCTCCTGAGAATAGCGCCGCGCGCCGCTGCCACTGGGCGCTGCGATCGCTGCGACGGGGGCTTCTGAGGCGCCTCTGAGCTCGATCAAAAGAGCAGAGGCTTCTGGGGCGCACCCAGAAAGATGCGCGCTGTTTCGCGCGTCCTCGCCGCCAGCTTCTCGCTCACGGAGCTCCCGTGCTGACGAGGCTGTGGCGGTGGATGGAAAAAAGGGGCGGCAAGGCAGACAGACACGACACGCCTGCCCTCGCAGTAAAAAACCTCCCACTCGCGGCAGAGCCAGGCTGGGAGGCTGCTGCGGAATGCCTGCAGACGCTTGGGGAATGGAGAGAAAAAGGCGCACGGATCGCACCCTCGTGGCTGCTGGCCTCACGCCGGAGCGAGGGCCTGGCCACGCAGCCGCCGCGGTCTAATCCCCTTTACCTGACCGAATCTTGATCCAAAACTATTCCTTCTGAGGTAGGGGGGAGGAAAGGAGGCAGGATAAAAGAGTCAGGTAAGAAGGGAAAAGATTTAAGGTGAAATTGGTGAGAGGTATCGGAGATGTTGAGCTCAAGGGAGCTCAAAGGAAAACCGACCTGCTCTGCCAGAGACAGAGCCGGACTGGGAAGATGGGATGCCCTTCCGCAGGAAGAGGCAGAGACAAGTTGGAAGTCCGGCCCTGCCTCAACCAAGGGAAGGGCATACCCATGTGGTCACGAATGCCCCACCTTCCTTCCCCAGAGAATGCCAGGTGCAAGGGAGTGGCCACAGGATGCAGGCATCTTATTGTCACGTGTGCTCCCTGAGGCATCTGGTGGGCCACTGTGAGATACAAGAAGCTGGACTAGGCTTTGGGCAGGCCCATCTTATGTTCTAAGCATAAGATCTAGCAGGGCACTTCTTATGTTCTTAGGACTTTGCACTAGTTGTACTTCCAATCCCAATCACTGTCCTTCTGCACACTATTTTTATTTGGAAAAAAATCTTCCTTTCATTTTCCATGGAAGTGTTTTTTGTTTTCATAAAAATAGCACATGGGATATCTGTGCAGTTAGGATCAGAACTGTGCCAGGAGCAAGCCCACTTTGAAACTAAAGCCCACCTTGACCTCCTGCCGCAGTTTTGCCATGTTTCATGGCCCTTGTGGTCATCTATAAAAGAATTACAAAACTCATCAGGCCATGTTATACCTTTAGCATACCTTCTAATTTATTCCTACTACTATATTTTGAAATCTCAGCCCATGACTATAGGTGTTGTATGGATACCTGAACCTGTTTTGGCAAGCATTTGACTAGGTTTGTTGCATCTTTCTGGTCCAATTCCTTTTTTTTTGGATGAAGACAAATTCATGCAGGATCAGTCTTTCAATTGCTGTGATAGCGGAATGGGACCGGCAGGCTGGGAGACAGGATGCCAAGAACAGCAGGGGAGGGAGCAGGAGAGTGCCAGGGGCTCTTAAACGAGTCTAAAGAGACAGATTGGCCTTGAGAAAATGCTGCATTTATTGCTGATAGTCATTCTCTGCAGATGGCCACAAATTGCTGTCCACTCGTTTGTAGAACTCTCCCTGCCCTTTTGGAATAGACTTCTAGTCTTTGACCAACCCAGGGAGCTCCAAATACTGGCAGAGACCACAGAGTGGTTCAATCACAAACACAACAGAGCAGTGTTGTCTTTGAGTCCTTGAAACGTTTGTGAGCTTCCTGGAGACATGGGCAGTCCAATCCTAACTGGGCTGCTTGTCCTGTAGGTCCTGTAGGTCCTGTATCCCGCAGGGGCAGGGAGGCTGTCAGACATCTCCTTGAGGAAAGGGAACGTCCCCCCACCTCGTCTCGCCCCTATCTGCCCAATGCTGACTCAGCTCAAATGCTGTCTCAGAAAGACGTAGCCCTGTGTGGGGCTTTCAGGCTCAGGACAGGGGTTAGGATGTGGCGGAGGAGGCCTCTGCCATTTCCTCCTCCTCCTGAGCCTGAATGGCCCATTCTCTGCCCCAAAACACCCATTCCCCACTCCTGTCCTTCCCTTGCCTCTCTGCCACCTGGCACTGGACTTACCCTGGTTGGCAGGCACAGCTCTTCACCGATAGAATTGGCCTCTGCATGGCCACAAAGTGCTTTGTGACCTCTCCTGCTGGCGGGAGCCAGTATAAGTTGGTTACTGAGGGAAGCAGGATGATGGAAGATGAATATCCTGTCATTCTACCCTAATAATGTTGTAGTCAGCTGTACCTCTAATTTTTCTGCGCGCGCGCGCGCACACACACGCGCACACAGAAAGAGGGGGGGACGCAATCCTAACCTTGAGTTAGGTTGGCACAGTTAGGCCAGCAAAGTTGGGCCGGCACAAGGGACACCGTAAAGTATGTATGGACCACTCTTGGAGAGTGGTCCAAGCGCACATTACAGTGTCCCTTGTGTTGGCCGAACTGTGCTGGCCTAACTCCAGGTTAGGACTGCACTCAGAGAGAGAGAGAGAGAGAGAGAGAGAGAGAGAGAGAGAGAGAGAGA